>VZTZ01048579.1:837779-887525 GCA_013400955.1 Drymodes brunneopygia | reverse complement strand
GAGGCCGGCGCGGGGCGCAGGTGTGCCGCAGCCCCCGCGGGATCCCCCACCGCTGAGTTTCCGGGGGTGCGGCGGGAGGCACGGCCGCGTCGGGGTGGCTCTTCTCCCGCCTTTCCCTCCCGGTGGAACTCTCAGCCATTTTCTGCGCGAGTTGGCGGTGGCACACCCGGGAGCCTGGGCCACTCGCCCTTCGACAGCGGCGGGGGAGAGGCGCCGGGCCCCCTGTCTGGCGTTTGTGTGTGGTTGCTGTGATAACTCGTGCGCGGGTCTCATTAGCACGGGAAAATTAAGAAACGGCTTTAATTGTTGTGACCTAAATACACGTGCGCAGTCTGGTGACCCGCTTAGCATTAGGCACCTTTCACTGCCCCCTGCTTTTGATACCGCGCATGTTGAAAGGTGAGGTTCAGTAACTATCGCTGCTTCAGGGTTTATGTGTATAACCTTTATATAATATTGAATCTCTGTGTAATGTTGAACTGTTAGTGTTTTCTGAACCTTCGGGGACAGCATTTTGCTCAGGCTGGTGCTTTGGAGCTTTGTTCGTGTGACATCTGTGCTGCTCACAAGACCGAGCGGCCCGGTGAGCACAGTGACAATCACATGCATGCCCGGTAACCTCTGTGCCTGTTTTTCTGCGCGGCATGAGTTGACTGGTCTTGTGATCAGATGGTACACAGGGCTGAATTGGAATCTGGGCTTTCACCGATGAAGCTACTAAGAATGGTGAGGGAGAGCAGTGGACAATGTTTTGATTCACAAAATGCCATAGTGCCAAGCATGAAGGATCGCAGTCGTGGAGCCATTATAATTTCCAAGATGGTCTGTGCAGGATATGGCCATTTGTGTGGCTAAAGTTGCAAGATCATGGAGAAAAATGGTGCAAGATGAAAATGACGATATATTTGGGCTACAAGGTGATTCCTTTGAAAGTGGTTGAACACAGTATTGGAGCTGTGTTCATATTGGAGAACAAATCTGGTGGATTTTGTGAAGCAGTCACGTCTCTGTGCTGTACCTGTAACTGCAGGTTACTTCTGTGTAACTGCTACTTACTTCTTGTAGCACTTATTCACCTTGTGAGTTAAATATCTCCTTTAATATGGAAGGAAACAGTTTTCCACACTGAAACTGACAGTTCTAGACAAACTGTTTTTTTGCGTTGTACTTAAAAATATTCTGTGTCAGAGACTAGTGCTGTTAGTTCTGGATTATTGAATTGGTATTGGATTATCAAGTATCTCCACAAAGGCAGATTCCTTTCACAGTGTGTTTCCCCTTAAAATCAGTAAGATTATTCCATCTGGAGTATTTTGTGAAGTTAGGGATTGTACCTTTTCCTTCTTCCTGTTTTTTGGGTAAGATATTCCACGCTTGGTTTTCAGTGTGAGTAATGTTTAAATGATGTGACATTTCAAGTAAAAACTGTTATAACGAAAATACTGTTGTAGGTACCCTTCAATTTTTTATCCCCTATTTTCCGTCATTTCCTTTCTATCTGACTCCTTTTGACAAACCTAAGGTTAATAAAATTATTTGAAATATTTTACACGTGAATAGTGGTTTTTTTGGTTGGTAATATTAAACTTCTTCCTTATGACTTTTAAGTATGCTGTAATGCTTTTTTTTCTTTCTAGTCATCAGTTTGTGGTCTACAGGAGCGTACTTAGAGGGTCTTAGAAGCTTTCCTGCAACACTTCTAATAGACTTTCTGTTGAACATTAATCTCTGAGTGAAGAGATGTGATTTGATCGAAGTAAAGTAGGAGATGTAATCCTTTGTTGGCTTCTGTATTAAGCATATACTGCTGGTCAGTGTTAGATGAAATTGGCAGAATCATTTTCTAATGAGAAGATTGTCTTTTTAAGGATTTTTAGTTAGCTTTATTCCTCCCAAGTTTTGATTAGTGAGGTCCCTCCACACTCAACATGTCTTGCAGTGTTTAGCTCTGTTAAGGAGCCCTCTGAGACCAATAAAAATATGTATCCTTGGACTTTCAATTGTCATGAAAGCCTTGAAAGCTTAAGTGTATTCACACACCCTCCTTACCGTGAACAACAGAGGAATCACCAAAAATCTCTTTAGTAGATAATGCCTCCTCAAATTAATGTAGTTTGACAACTTTTTTCAACTACATTGTTGGGAAGCTTGGTGTTTTCTAGTCTTCCCAGGAGCACCAGGAAAAGCTCTGTTGCAGAGGGCTATCAACCAGGCTTGAGGTTTGCCTGTAACAAGTACTGCATGTGCTCATTCTGTTGCACTCTTTTCTTTAGTGGGAGCTAAATCTTGGCCAGAGGTCCATGCTGCTTCTTCTCTTTGGCTCTGAAGGAAGCTTCAAGGTCCATTCTGCTTACCAGGATGAGCTGGCACAGCCTCAAAGAACAAGAGACATGGTGCCTATAGATGAATGTGGAGCCACAGGAAATGATTTCCTGGGTGCATGAAAATTAACATATTAATTTGGCTCAGGAGTGTTCTTTTAAAGAAAACCTCTAAATTGTTTCCACTAACTGCACTTTGGCTCACAAAGCCAAGTGGCTTCGCTACATAAACTGGATTCCTGTTGGAATTAATGAAATTGGAAAGTGTGTTCCAACCACTAATGGGTATTCAATCCCTAGGATCATACTACAGCTGGTCTAAGCTCCAGAACACATCTAGTGTAGGTGTCGGGTCCTTAGCACCACTTAATGCACTCTGTGGAGCTAGTCTGGTTGGGCTGCACTGCATGTTCACATGAGCACAACCCTTACCTGCTGGGTGAGGAGAATGTAAACATGAGGTGTAGATGCTAATATAGAACTAAAAGGATAGTAGGACTTTCTGCAGGTCCAGGCCTCCATTCAAGATAATGGAAGTATGAAGTGGTAGAAGGCTAGTAGTTAGAATTATAGAATAGCTTAATTCTTTTTTTTTGCACAAAGAGTGATTATAAATCAGCTGGAGAACAGACGTGTAGTAGTGAGATATTACATTTGTTCAAAGCAGACTTGAGCTTCTCTTTTTTTTACTGCTGCTTCTTACTTCCCTTAACTGAATATCTCTGTGTGTGTGTAATACATGTGTAAAGATGTATGTGTCTGTATACACTCACCCTTTTCAACAGAGATACTTGAGTGGCTGTAATTGAATATATTTCTTCTGAGGCCCTGGGAAAACCCTAATTACTTTGTGTGTGAGCAGTGTGTATTTATGTGGATAAATTCCCCTAAAACTTCTTATTTCCTTATCAAATGTTACTTCCCTTACAAGGTTGCTTTAGCGTAGTTTGTACAATTTTTTGGGGTGCTCAGCAGAATGATAGAATGGCTCGTGTTGGAAGAGGCCTTAGAGATCATGTAGCTCCAACCACCACTGCCTTAGACAGGGACACCTTCCTATAGTCCAGACTGATAAGAGCCCCATCCAACCTGGCCTTCAACATTTTCAGGGATGGGGCTTCCACCACTTTTCTGGGTAAACTCTTCCAGTGTCTCACAACCCTCACAGTAAAGAATTTTTCCTAATATCTAATCTAAACCTATTCTTGTTTGAAGCCATTCCCCCTTGTCCTATCACTACATGCTTTTTAAAGTATTCTCTCTCCATATTTTTGTAGGCTCCCTTCAGGTACTACAAGGCAGCAATTAGGTCATCCCAAAGTCTTCTCTTTTCCAGACTGAACAGGCTCAGTTCTCTTAGCCTTTCCTCATAGGAGAGATGCTCCATCCCACTAATCATCTGTGTCCCTCCTCTGGACTGGCTCCAACAGGCTGTCATCCTTCCTGTGCTGGGGACACTTAGAACTGGATGCAGCACTGCAGCTGGGGTCTCACGAGGGCAGAGTAGAAGGGCAAAATAGTCTCCCTCACCCTGCTGGCCACACTGCTTTTAATGTAGCCCAGGACATGTTTGGCTTTCTGGGCTGTGAGTGCACATGGCTGGGTCATGTCCAGCCTCTCTGGAGTCCACCAGCACCCCCAAGTCCTTCTGGACAGGGCTGCTCTAAATCTGTTCATCCCCCAGCCTGAGTCGATACCAGGGTTTGCCCCAACCCAGGTGCAGCACCTTGCGCTTGGTCTTGTTAAACCTCATAAGATTCCCATGGGCCCTCTTCTTGAGCCTTTCCAGGTCTCTTGGGCTAGCATCCAATCCTTCAGGTGTGCAGACAAGCACAGCTTGGCATCTTCTGCAGATTTGCTGAGAATGCATGCAATTGAATCATCGATATTCCCTGAGAGACACCACTGGTCACTGATGGCTGTCGGGAGTCTGAGCCATTGACCATTGCCCTCTGGATGTGGCCATAATTCTTCACCCACTGAACAGTCCATTAAGTTTTAGGGATTACATAGAGTATAAGAACTGGAAGACTGGAATATCTCTAGTGCTAAGCATTTATTTGGGTAAAGTATTAGGGGGTGGCCCTAAGGAAATTGGTATGGATTGCGGATAGTTTGATTTTACTTAAATTGATAGCAGTTTTTCTGTAATTACGTTTACCTGATTCTTGAAGTAACTTCACATCAGTGCTTTTCTCTGCTTTTCAACATAAAGCCTGAGGTTATCCTTAAGATGTGGATTCAGACTTCACCTTAATTTCAATTTTTAATAATTCGATTTGATTTTGGGTTTTTTTAATGAAAATAAATGTCTTGGAGTCTTTTGAAGATTGCTTTCACTGCTGAATATGTAATTTCTGCATTGCAACCTGTGATGAAATTTCTTTGATATTGGTATGCTTAGTGAAAGACTGTTGTGAAGTGGGGAATAACTTCATTTTATGTGGTTTTTTTTTTTTTTTAAAAAAGGTTATATTATTTCAGCTGTGCCTGAAACTTGCATGCAGTCTATTTCTTCAACTTTAAGTTTCAGCTGCTCCTTCGGGTGTCTATAATGGAAGGGATGTCATGTTGTAGCTGCAGGATATCTATCTGGTAACAGTTTGTTAGCTTTGGTATATGAAATCATTTGTTTGGCAGCTGGTACTAGTGATTCCTTTGGTCATAGTGCTGAAATGCTTGGTGAGATCCTACTTGCTAAGCATTATTTCACAGCATTTATTACCAGTCTGGCAATGTTCCACCTTCTGAAAAAGGAAAGAAAGCAGTAGTGAGCTTGGAGTCTGCTTGCACGTCAGTTTGTTCTAATGAAACACTCTTCAGAATGTTCTTGTGACCTAATTGGGTTTTTTCTTGAGCTTCTTGCAGTTTTGTAGAGATCCACACAGCAATAACCCTACTGAGCACACACATACATCTTCATCCATGGAAATATCCTTGAGCATCTGGCTGTAAACCCTTCAAAAACATTTGAAAGAAAATCACTGTTTTGTACGCTGTAAAAGGACAATCCAGTCCTGGGCCAGATCTGAGTGTGGGGGCAGGAAAGGTCAAAGAGCAGATCTAAACCATTTCACAGACAGCTGAAGGTGAGCCTTAGGCTGCAGTATTACACCTCTGTGCTGGTGTTAGTCTTTCATCAGTAAAGTGAGCTAAAGAGTAAGTTCTGCAGAAAAAGATCTATTAGTCTCAGTAAAAAAAAACACAGCTTAGAGAGGAAGTGATTGAAAGTATGGTCTTTTGACATAGAAACCACACTTCCAGCCTGGGGCTTTTTTTGAAGGAAAAAGCCTTCCTTTTTGAAGGAAAAACCCCAAGTTCTCTGGTTTTGAGCTTTGCAGGAACTAAGGCCATTCTTCTTCTTTAGTTGTTTGAATTTCCCCTCCCCTAAACACTGCTGTCACTAAACCTCTTGGTTTCCTCTAGCTGTGCTCTGAGACTAGCTCCATCGCTCTTACAGTTGCAAGGAGACGCCCTGGTGTTTGTTTTGGTTTTGTTCTTTGCCACAAATGACAAAAAATGTGTGGAAATGTACAAGCTACTGCAGTTCTGAGAGGGATGGATGTACTTTGGCTATTTAATTTAGTTCCATGAAAAGATGCTTTATTGCCTGACAATCAAATGGATTTTGCCTGTAGGTTATTTTATTTCTGATTTACAAGTAACTTATCCATGAAGTTCCATGAACTGATTCTTAAATTGGTGTGCAGTTGGATAGTAGGTGCTTGACTTTATTCTTAGAGCACTTTTGCTGTTGACACGTCCAAAACTGGGTGAGTACTGTGCCACATACTATGCTCAGTAGAGAGCAGTTCGGGGAATAGTAGCAGCAGAAAGCCTTGGAGGTACCTTTCCTTGTTGGTGACACAATTTTAAGCAGGAAACACTGCAATTTAACACAGTGATGCTAATGCTGTAAGGGAATACCTGTTGACATAAATGGCTTGATGTGAATGAGAAAATAAAGCAGCTTGGGGCTGAAAAATGTGGACAAGGATTCGTAAAAGCTGAATTTGTGGGGAAACACTTTAAAAACTGATGCAGAGCTTTGTTGCCAGTAGAGGCTGGCCTCATGTATACTTACATAAACTTTGTAACTTATGTAAACTAAGTTTAAGTTGCAAAACAGCTTTATTAAAATTTAGGGGAAAGGAAGATGGAAGAGTTTTGACAAAAATGTTTTAGTCATTAGTCATCATGTCATCCCACTTTGACGTTGTGGGATGTAGATGTTTCCAATGCATGGTAGTGACCTTTAGCTGCTGATTTGGTCTGATCAGTGAGTAACAGCAGACCAAATGCCCTGAGAGAGCAGATGTGACAAAATAGCTGGGATCAGGGGGGACAGAAAATGGAGTAATTTTTCTCATGTAGATAATTCCTTGTTCTGACATTTCAGTATTGTTGAAGCTGTTGAGGACTTCCTTTGCAAAGAAAATTCTTTGGATTAATACTCACTACATGTGGTATGAACTTTGGTGATGTACCTGTTCCTTTAAGAATTCCTTCTGGCACTGACAATTGTGTACTTTCATCATGTCCTTTGTAGCTTAGTGATGTTCATGGATAGCTTCTGAATAGTAAATTCAGATTTGGAGCCATGTGTTGTGTTTTACATTTGTCAAGAGTTACTTCTAAGTGCATCCTTGATTAAGAGCACACTGTTGTCTTGTATGCAGCTTAGATGAAGCGTTGTAAGGAGAATGTTCTCAGGCTGTCCTGATTACCAGTATTTGCTGTGTGAAGGTTTCCATGGGTACACTTCTTAGGCAAAAGATGAGGAATGCAATTCTGTAGGGTGGTGGTTAACAGGCTTGCAAGAGAGAGTAAGCAAGAAAAGGAGGACTTTGAATGGGGTACTCATGTGAAGACAGCAAATACCTGTCTGCACTTTTTCCGTGTGCTTCCTGTGATAGTGTCAGATTACTGCTGACCTGACTAACAGGCATGGACACAGCAGTTCACCTTTGCCTGTCATGAACCAGCTCCTCTGTGTGTGCTCTACCTATGCTGCTTCTTAATCTTCATGCTCAGGTTCTTCTCTGTTCTGCTCTCTTCCCATTTAACAGTGCCTTTCTCGAGTTGCTCCTTTTGCCCTGTTTGTCTGGTTTTGTCACTGGAACACCTTAGTAATGTCATGTTTTAATATGCAAGGCTGAGGTCACAAGACAGGCTCCTGTGCAGGCTACACAGGCAAAGTGTTCTGAGGCACTGAGAGGATGAGCTTAGGAGTTCTGGCAACTGTGCCTGTGTCTTCCCCACATCGACTAGGGCAGGTGCCTTTACCTGACCAGCAGCTGAAATGTCTTTGGTCAGTCAGCACAATTCTGGGTATTGGTGAGATTCTTAGAATTGTACTGATAAATGGGCATGAGGGCTTTACATCACACTTGGTACTGTTGAACTGAGTCATCATTCCACTTCCATGGACAGTGCTGAAGTGAAACTTGAGCTGTGCGTGATGTAATTACTGAATCAGTATGGAGCTTTCTCTGCAGGAGGCTCTCACTTCAGTGCAATACAGCTCAATTTTTCTCCTGCAAGGTGTTTGGTGAAGTTTTGGATGTGCTAATGAAATCAGCTGTATTAAGTAAACAATCTGACAATATTTATTTATTTTTCTAATAGAGGTGCTAGTAGTCTGAAATTGGTATTAGCACTTTCAAATTAGAAATCTGAACACAGTAGTACTTAATTTTTTATAATGGAATTGGGAAGTTTCTTACAATAACAACTCAGCTTCTGTTTTCATTGAGTTTGCTGACTTTTATGAAAGAAAACAGAGGCTTGAATGAACTCAGTGCTCTGAACTTCTGTGCAGAGTATTTGCGCTGAATTCTGGATGTTTTCCAATACCTGAAATTGCTCAGCTCTTAGGGTTGGGTTTGTTAATGCACAGCTCCAGGAGTATAGAAAATCTGAGCAGAGTACGTTAGATAAAGTTTTTGAAGGAAACCCCAGAGAGAAGGCTCTAAAAAATGTTGAATACTGTTGAATTCTGAACAAGTTATTCTTAAATTACTATTATTATTTCACTGAATGTGGATAATTTTACAGAATGTAATGTTGTAATGTTAAAGCCCTCTGTGGTCTGGAAAAGACCGTTATTGGAATTTTTTTAAATCTGCAATTCACAGAAATTAGTTTATGTTCAGCCAATTTTTTGCTGTATTTTCTGTTTTTCTATGGGAGCGCATGAGCTTGTCCAACTATTGCTGAACAGCTGAGTGCTTGTGTCTGTCATATTTCCTTGCCTTTTCTTTCACATTCCCCCAAAATGACCTTTTAAAATCTTTGCATTTAACACTCTGCTCTCTAACTTGCACCTCAAAATGGATTGTGTTTTTTTGAACAAATCCTACTATTGGAAAGGTCATGGGCCTTTTGTTTCTGAAGTGTCCTGACTTGTTTAGCAGGACTGGGTTAAACAAGCTGGGCAGAGACCTGTGAGGCTGCTGCGAAGGAAGGTGCAGGTGCAAGGAAGAAGGAATTTGGTGCAGAAACCACTTTGCTCAGCTGTGCAGCAGCAGAGTTAGTTCATGCATGTGAAGGTTCATATCTTGGCAAATGGCTCCAGTGTTACAAGATGCTACTGCTTTCTCCTGTGCTGTGCTGGAATTGGGTATTGGCTGGACATCTGTCACTTCCAGGGTAGCTGTGATAAAACAGTGTTGAAGCCCTCTCAGTCATGTCTGTGTAAAGGTCAGTGATAGAACCAGCTCTTCTTACAGCTTCTGTATTAAGCTGTCCCACCATGCAGGAGTAGTTATGGAGGGCTAATCTTCAACTGTGTTGAGAAAGCTGGAATAAAGAGCAGGGATTTGGTGGCCACTTCAGTTCACTTAGCAGACACCCATAGTGACATGCATCTGAGCTCCTACTTGGTCTTGGCTTTTAGCCTGGAGGAAGGTTGCTCTCCCCTGTTAACCACTTGAAACAGCTTCAAGAGTACAACCTCTGCCTTCCCAACTGTTAAAAGTGTTTCTAGATCTCATTGAGTTAAAGAGTTGGAAAAATTAGCCGTCTCTCCTTATAAAAGTACTTATGAGATTTGGCTGTGGATATAAGTCATGCATACAAAATGCTAAAATTATTTCAGATACAATTCCAAGTTTGGGAGTGGGTAACCCCTGATGACTTTGGTACTTGGGAGATTTGGGGATATATGTCAGTCACCGCCTGTGGACTAGGTCACATTACAGTTGAGTCCAAAAAGTTCAGGGACTAAATTTCTTCTGTTCAGAAGTTCCTGTAAGCAGTCTTACAGACAGAGATGTTTGGGAATGCTTTCTGTTTGTCACTTTATGGTAGCGTTTGGTGGAAATGCTGTAAAATGCTTATGTATAGCTGGACTGGATAATGGGTGCAGGGATAGGTATGCAAAGAAGATGAAAATGCAAACAGAACAATTTGTTTTGTAGTGAGTGTGGGTTTTTTGAAACCATCAGTCAACTCAATGAACCCATGTGCACGTAGATAATGCATCTGTCCAATTTCTTTGTTTTTAAGCAAAACACATGTGTGGAGTTCCAAAGATGACTTGAACCTTTGAATTAAACTTTGTTTACTGCTTAAAAAAACAATTCTATATTTGTATTGAAATGTGTTAGCATGTGAACTTGAAATTTGATTTGATTTTGGCTTTTTGTTTGCATTATTGAAGTACTCAAAGTTGACTATAGTCTTCATTAGAGTTGTATCCTTCGGCCTTGTTTTGACAGAAAGTGAAAAGAAAGAGAGAGTTTTGTTTCTATTTAAATGAAGTTATCCTGAATCTGTAGCTATTAGGGTGGCTTCTAGTGAGTCTGATCTGGTAGACTTGATCTCAGAAGTCAATCAGCTCTGTTATAAAGGATTTTCTTGAACACTGTTTTTCTGGGGAACGCTGAAGGAGCTTGACCAATTTTTACTTTCCCATGAGAAGAAAGGACTCTAATTTGTCTAAATAATTGCAATGTAAGTTTGCTGACTGAAATTTGTTTGCATCTATCAATGTGCAAATCATTTTCTTATTGCAGAAAAAGGATACAACTGGATTTTGTGTGTGATTTTTAGTTTTTTGCCCAGTTACTGATGGACTGGTCCTTGGCAGCCAAATGTTAGCATGTTACTGGGTGTGGTCAGCCCTAATTATGTACAAACCTGACTGGATAAATTTCTAAGTCTACTATAATACCAGTATTTTTGAGAAAATGTTTGGGATCCTATGTGAGTAGTTTAGAGTGGTTGGCCTGCTTTAAGGAGGAGAGACTGTTTCATAACTTAATGACTATTTATGCATTGAAAGTCCTACGCAATTGGTGGTAAACAGAACGTAAATCTTTAGCACAGTGGCTTGCAGCAAGGTTAGGTTTGCCCATGCCAGTCAGCTGCAGGACTGTGGTTTGGTTGATTGATTTTGTGTGTAGTCTTTTTCATTGAGAGGGTATATGGTATGAGTGATTTAATTACCATGATCTTCTGCACATGGTCCCAAGATGTGGTTCCTCCTTCCCTTTCCAGTGAAACTTGAAAATAAATGTGTCTAAGCCTTCAAGATTCAGTTCTAGTTACTGGAAAGCTACTTTCTGTGCTGTCTGCAAGAGAGGGTTAAGAAAAGTGTTTTGGATGAAATAGACAAATTATCATAACACGAACAAGAGGAGCAAAACATATTTTTGGCTATAACCAATAAAAAATGCCGGAGCTGACGTTATATCCGTCCATGTTATCACTTCATTCAATCTAAGTCAGGATTTCCAGGCATTCATCTAGATCGAGGCAATGGACTTTGCTGTTCATGCTATAACAACTTTTGGGTGATCAAACATGGCTTCTTGTGTATGTATTCTTCCCATGTTCTTGCTAGTTGGGTAAATCAGTACGTTCTCATAAATATTCAACTTAATTTTTTTCCTTCCCTTCTTCATTATTGCAGACTAACTTTTCAGTTGCCATCTCTTTTAGGAGGATCAAAACACACCTTGTTCTTACAACAGTTTAACATAACCATTTACAGAGGTCTCACCACTATTATGTTAGCTGGGTAAAAAAAAGCTAGGCTGCTGCAGCTCTCAGCACTGTTAGAGAGCCACATCTGATGTCTTTTCATCTATTAGGAATTTAGGAGGATACTGCTAGAACCAGGTAAATTTAAATTTTTGTTTTAAAAGTGAAGTGATCCTGCTCAGTTTGTGCTTTTGAGTTAGATAAGACTGACCTCTTCTGAAGCAGTTTCCCTTGGAAGAGGGGCGTGAGGTCCCTGGATAGCACTTGGCTCTAGCCCTCCTTGAGAGTGTTCTTTTGTGCAGTGAGAATGCATGTTCAGAACAAAGACGAGAAACAGGGATTTGCAATCTTTCTGTGCCCCTGGAGACAGTACCCTAAACTTCTGTCTGTAAAACTTGAGAAAGTGCCACATCCTCTGGACTTGAGAAAGTGCCACATCCTTTGGAGTTCACAAAGCCCTCTTGTGAATGTAGCCTTTTCATAGCAGAAGTGGAGGAAATTTGTAAAGAAATCGTTGCAGTTAACATGCGGGTGTTTTTAGCTACTTTGAGTAAAGGTGTTTGTGTGTTATAGCAGAAAGAATATTTTTCATTTAGCTGGAAAAAGATGGGGGAGAATATTAAACACCAGGCGTTGTTCGTATCTCTGTATGTATGTATTTACGTATGTCTAAGAACATTTTTTCTTAGTAATTTTTTTTTCATATTCTAAAATTACTCCTTTGTGCAGAGGTTTGAAAGCTATATACAGACTCTTTCTTAAATAAAAAGAACAATATATAGAATATAGGGCTTTATAGAAGAGGGAGAAGGAACAGGAAAGAGCAGGCGACCAAACCCATGCCTCAGGATACCAGCCCTAAGGTGTGGTGATGTCTGTCTTGGCCTGCTCACTTATGTAGGAGATAATAAAGTCTGAGATCTGTCAGTACTTTTATGTAGCATTGCAATGCAGTCAGAGTTGGTGCAGTTTTATAAATACCAGATTCTGCGTTGCATTGTTGCTCAAAATTCTCCTTCAGATGTACAATGTGTAGTTCTTCCTTGTGTTCAAGAGAAGGTGGGGAAAGGCAGAGGCAGGATAAAAGATTTCTCTTAATCTCATTTTCTGGCAGGGGCAGTTCCCAGACATGCCTTGGCAGTGTCTGTATTTAGTAGCTGTGTTCCTGGCCGCTGGCCCAGTCACATGGTGCCGCTGGAACAAGTGACACGGGAATGATGCATGAGCTGAGACCCAGCGCTGCGTGCCGGAGGAGGTGGGGTGGCCCGGCCTGTGCCTGTGCCCGGCCGCGCAGCACAGACGCCGGACCCGGCACCGCCTGCTCCCGCATGGCTGCTGCTGTTTGGCTCCAGTGAAAGCTGGAAGCTGGTTAATGCAGCTGCCTTGAAAAAATAAACAGGGAAAGAAGCAGAGTCAAATCCTAGAGAGTGTTAAATTATAAGCAAATCTTCTTTGAAATTATAAAGGTCATCAGTATGAAGCAACTTCTGCAAAATACTTGACTTACTTTGGTCAGCTGAGCTTTCCTGGCTCTTGAAAGCTGTGGAGATGACGGCAGAAGGTGGAAAGTTGGTTAAGACTAAGCATGGCTTTCTGTATGGAGGAAAGAACTAGGTGGTGGACCTAGGGTGCTAACCTTACTGCAGACTTTACCTTTCCTTGTTCAAAGACCTAGTTTAACAAAACCACACTTTTCTTAATGGTAAAGTGCTATTAAATGCATGCATTTTTTCATGAAATTACAAGTCCTTAGCTCTTCTAATTGCTAATGAGGAATTCCACTTCTGGACCTAGCAACTGAGAACACCGTGCTATTTGTGGTCCTACTTCAAACACATTGTATTTGCTGGGTGTTTTCTTTGGTTAGGGTTTTGTTTTATTGTGGGTTTTATTATTTTATTTCTACGTTATTACTGAGATATTGTACAAAAGCTACCTCCCAAATTCCAGACCTGTAGGTAAGCCAGCGAACAGTGATTCCTGTTAGAGCAGTGATTCCTGATAACGTAGAGAAGTTGAGTTGTGACGCATTGGTTTAATGGGCTGCCCTTTATGTTTGTGGAAGGCTGATGTGTGCCATTTATGGTGACTCCAACTTACGTAGATTTGTTTGTTAGCCTCTATTAGCAGTGTGTGTGTCTTGCCATTTTTTTATACATGCCTGTGATGATATTGCTTTGTAGCAACAACGGTGGTGAAAAAATGCTTCCAGCCATCCAGTATATTGTTCTTTCCTAAGCTGGGGATCTGTGGAATTCTAGCTTTTCAGTGAACAAATATATTCAATATTGTTTTGCATTTCATAGAGGAGCATATAGAATTGTCCTAAAAAAAAACAAGTGACCCTTCTGTGCAGTGAATTGATTCCAAGAACTTTATTTTTCTCCTCTTGAACTCTTTTTTCGGGAAAATCTGAGAGAGAGCAGTGCCCCAACTAATACCTTCCCTCACTTGCTGCGTGACTAATCTGCAATGTATCCCGCCTAACTTGTGTGAAACGAGTAACTATGTATCATGCTTGAACAAGGTAGTTCAGCTGAGGTTAATAGAGCTTCACCGTATTAGGACTACTTTAAGTCATTGTGGAAAAGGAATGTGGTGTGGCATCAGCACTACTCTTCCAGATCTGAGGTTTTAGAAAGAGAAGAAACAATGCAGGGTAAATTATTCAAATTAGGAGGGAGGATGGGAACCTATGTCTTCCACATAAGCTATATGATGGACTAAAAGAGGGAAAATCATCATCAAGCAATCCAAAATAGATTCCACTTAATTTTTAAATGTGCTTTGGCATTAATCCTGAATGTCTAGGTCTAGGCATTTGTTGTGTATCAATTTTGCTAAGTGTATATTTTGCAAAAACAAATGCTTACTGAAACAGCAGGTATGATTCAAACTTTTTTCCCCCCTAAGCTTCTCTAGCTGCTTTTAAAAGCTGTTTGGAATATAAAACCTTACAGGGGTCTCTGCACATATTCTCTTAGATTTGAAAACAGTGCTTGAGTTTTACTGGACAGCTGTAACTTATGCAGAAAATTATTTTTAACTATATCACATCTATCTCTTTCCTCTATCCCCCACCCTGAATTTTCTTGCTAATGTGTTACCTTGAGTTAAAATCATTTAGGCAATTGTCTCACAGTGAAGATGAAGGGCAGGAAATGTCCTACAAACAGAGCAGGTGACATGCTGTCACATACCCTAGAAAATGAGTGATTAAACTATGCTTCACAGAGGATTATATCTGCAGAGTAGGACACTTTCTTCCATTTTCTGTATTATCTGCTTTATGGACTCTGGGTGTTTTCCATGCGTGGATTTATGTATTATTTTGTTGTTGTTTAGAAATTGTTCTGTGGATTTTCAATGTTAATTCCCCAGGTACTTTAGGATTTATATTATTCTACAGATGATTACATTTACAGATGAGGTAGTGTTGTGAGGCACATCTATTTCGTGAGCTTACAGGAGCTCCTTGTTCTAATGTGATGTGATTTTGATAGTTTGAGGAATGTTCCAGAATTTCGGTTTGTTTGGGGAAAAGGTAGGACAAAAGTGAAGGCTATGAAATCCTGGTCTTAGTTGAAGTGTATTATTTCACTTATTTCATTTGCACTTCAAATATGGCAGGTAACACTGCTGTTTAAAGTAGTCTTCCTCAATGAGGTGAAGGCTAGAGTTGTCCTCTCCTAGGTCATGTAAATCAGTTGAGAACAGGCCAAAGATTTCACTTGTTTGCTGCTCTTGGGAGGAGGAGTGATTGTGATCCAGTACTTGTCTCTTCTCTGGGGATGGAAGTGGAGCTGGTTTTTTTATTGCTATAGGTTTCCCTCAGCAACAGAGGAAGTTGTTCAACCTAACCTTGCTCTAGTTTTTTGCTTCACTTCAGTCCAATGTTTCGAGGTTGGGGTTGACTGAGATTACAAAATCATTTTAAGGGTGCTGTGCTATTTAGCAGGTAGCACGTAGCACTAGGTTTTGAAATCTTACTTCTAACTCTACTGCTAGTCTGGTTGACCATTAACGAAGTTATTTTCCCTTTTTAACCTGGAAGGGAAATTGCAGTAGGGCTGTCATCTTATAAAATGTCTAAAATTTTACTGATGGGGAGAAAGCCCATTGTAGTTCATGTGAGACGTGAATTATGAGCAGATATGTGTGGATAATGTTTTTTTAAAGCATAGCTGGAGAAGAGAACTTTTTTCTGAAGTAGAATTACCAGAGCCTAACAGAGCATCCTGTGTGCAGCTTTGACCATTGCATTACAAGAAAGATATTTAAGCTGTCAGAGAGTGCCCAAAGGAGAGCAACAAAGATAGTGAAAGGCCTTAGGGAAAAGCTGTATGACGAATGGCTGAGGCAACTTGGTTTGTTGAGCCTGGAGAAGAGGAGACTGAGGGAAGACCTCACTGCAGCTGCACCTTCCTCTTGAGGGGAAGAGGAGGGGCAGGCACTGATCTCTTCTCTGTGGTGACCAGTGACAGGACTGAGGAAATGGCTTTGAAGTTGTGCCAGGGGAGGTATAGGTTGCATATTAGAAAAAAGCTACTCAGGGGGTGTTTGGGCACTGGAACAGGCTCCCCAGGGAGACATTTGGACTACACTTTGGGGCATATGTTTGACTTTTGGGGATGCTCCTGTACAGGCCCAGGAGTTGGACTCAATGATGTTCTGTCTTCTGTGATCTAATTCCTTTGTTCTGTTTAAAAACTTAAATTTACTTGGTCAGGAGTATTTTTAGATATTTTTGTCATCAGTATTGCCATTGAATTATTTTAAGAGGCACATGACTCTAAATTCTCAGCAAGCAACTTGAAGTCTGCAACAAACCTTTTCTCCTTGTTTTCCTTCATACTTTTTTTAAAAGGCTTTTCAAAGTACTGGTGTCAAGTTTTTGTCCAAGTGTAAGTAGTATTTGTCCTTAGAAATAAAGCATTACAGTGCAGAATATCTAGCATGTTTCTTGGTGTTGGTAGTTGGATTTTTTAAACTGATAACCATATGGCAATGATGACAGATTCTTACTTGTTCCTCAGCTATATAAGGTTGCTAGGGGTTGTCAGATGACACTTGCTCACATGAGAGCCATTAACAGGGTGTTGTAGCCAGTGTTAGAACAACCTTGCAACTAAGGGCGAGTCACTGCAAAAGCAACTATGCTTCTTTTTTTTTTTTTTCTTTTAAAGAGGCCATATGGTTCAGTCTTGTGACTACATAATTGCCAGCTACCTAAATCACATACCAGGAAACAAACATAGCTAAAGTCAATATTAGCTGTTGTATTTGCTACAGCTTTGCGCCAGGCTTGGTAGGAAAACCTTTGACAGCAGCAAGAGCAAGTCTGCGATGGCTTCTGAAACCTGAAAGTCATGTCTGTTCTGGCTGGAATAATTGCAGGAATATATTAGCTACAGCTGTCTTTTTGTATTAATGGCTTGCAGAATATATGAAGATTGCTTTGCCTTTTTTCCCCCCAACTGGAAATTCAGCAGACTGTGTTCCTTTATAGGGAAGAAAGCTGATGGTGAATTACCATTGTTAATGGTTGATCGATAGCGAAGAAACCTGCTTGAGGCTGTTTCTCTTTAGCAGGTATTTAGTTTCTTGGAGGGAGCTTTATAAGAGGATTTGTAGCTAAGAAAATGTGTGGGGGTACACCAAAAACTACAAATGGCACTGGGGGACAAGTAGAAAGAGCAAGAAACAACGATGTACCACTTGGAAATAATCTCTCTTGTACCAAATTGGATGAAAGAATTAGAAAGTCTTTGAGAGACCAAGGTGTCAGCTGTGCGAACAAAGTGACTAGACTGCTGCAAAACAGGTATGCATGTAACTTTTTTGATGTATGATTTTTGACAAAGAAAGGACATTTTTATTTAACACTAGATCTATAATCATGTGCCTGAAAGGCTATTTTGTAAATAATTGAAAAAGTTCTGTTAGATGCTTATTCTTGATGATGATGCTGACTGAAACTCCAGAAAGTCGTTCCTGTTTGAAACGGAACCTACGTTCTTGACTCTGATGTATAAGATTTATGTATGTGCAAACTGAGGCATAAAGGGTAATAGCCTTTCTTTTCAATTAAGGTTAAATAATCTTACCTTCTCTTTCTACTTTCCTAATTAGTTTCCCCTCTTTTATTTTTTTTGCCACCTCCTGTGTTAGTGGGTCAAGTACTAACAGTGTGCAGAGCTGAGAGAAGAGAATGCTGTGAAGTGGAGGAAGAACAGAGAGGGGAAACCTCTGCTTTACTTGTAAATTACTTCTAATTCGAGCATTACATCAGAGTAATCTGAAGTGGGAATAGTGTTTATTTAACTTTTATGTTGTCCTTTTCAGACATGTGCCAGCCTGTCTCCAATGTCTGAATCTTTATAGCTATGTAATTATGTTGAAAATATGGTTCAGGGTAGCTTTTTCCAAGTTCTAGCACCCAAGAGTGTTAGAATTAGTATTCTACATTCAAGACTGCCGGTCTAAGAAGCAGGAAAATACAGATTGAAGTACAGAGATGTTTCAGCCTGTTTGGTTCTCTAGCCTGTAGATGTTGCACTGAAGGAGCGAGTGGTTAGTCACTTTCAAAAACAGTTTAACGTCAACTGAAGTAGTTTTTGAATATAAATGAATAGGTCACTCTTCAGTTATTGCATGCATGCTGATAATTATAAAGGTGAAGCTAAAGCTTTCTTTGTGAAGATCAGAGTTCGGAGACCTATATTATCTGAAAGTATTCATTCAGGGCAGAATGAGACGAAATTTTTGTGACTTTCTTCCAGAAGGAAACAAGTGTGCTTCCCCCTAAGTAAGAGAGATCTTGCCCTGATGTCTCATAACTGTAATTGAAGAAATGTTGAACAAGCCAAAGGAAAGTAGCTCATATGCAAGTGTAGGAGAAAATAAAGCAAGCTTAAGCTTCTCTGGGGACAAAACTTTTCAGGATATCTGTAGGCTGTTCCAAACTTGTGGCTTTCTTTCAAAAAATACTAAAATGCTGTGGATTTTTTTTTTATCTCTAGCAGACCTGGTTCTACTATTGTATGAACATAGACAGCTTGATTTGGTTTATTTATTTTGACCTGAAGATAATGTTTATTAGTTCTAGCATCTTCCACATACAGTAAAGATTCAGTCTGAAGGTGAGGCTGGTTAAGCTGACCTGCTCAAATAGACTGGTGGTGTTGGAGGAGCCACTTCTTCCTTTGATTTTTGGCATCACACTCTTGTCCTTTTCCACCTTGTTCTGGCCTTGGCCTTTCAAGTCCTTTTGGAACTGGCTCCCCTTAGGGAATCAGCTCACTAAGCAGACAGAGAACTGACTTGGGAACAAGAAAACTCAATTAACATCTCAACTAGCCTCAATACTTTCTTGGAATGGATCAGGAGTGTTTTCTTTGTGCCCTTTCTTAAAGGTATATAGTTCCATGGACAAAGCGAGTTAGTGTAACTCATGCTGCCACCAAGAGGTGCAGGTTCCACTGCCTTCTACCTCTTCCTTTTCCAGCCATGTTTCTGATCCACTTTCATATGCTTGGACAGACTTCTGTTGCTGCAGAGAATTCAGTTTATGGAAGGGTCCAACAGTTACCAGGGCAGACACAAGTAATAAGATGAGTCACATAGTTACAAAAAGGGGTGAAAGGTGTGGGGCTCTTACTTCTGTGGCCAAATAAGAAAACATGTTCAGTCAGAATAGCCATGTTTAACCTGAAGTGCGAACATATACACAAGATCATATTAAATTTGTTAATTCAGCTAATTTTTAAGAATATGCAGGACCTGGCATTGCTAAATAAGCAAGAAGCTGATATGGAGATAAGGAAGTAACATTTTGGGGTTTTGGTTTTTAAGCATGTAAAAACAGAGCTGACCAATGAGTTTGTGTACTGTCTATAGTCTCCAACACTCTGCTTTTAGGAGATGATTGAATATTCCCACTGTCCCTGTTTTGGGGGATCTGTGTTACATAACCTCGCTTAAACAATAAAGGGTGGAAGTACTGTAAGCAGTGCTCATCGGCTTTTGTGATGGGCATAAAAATCCTGGTCATCTGGCTAGTCTTGGGCCTGCTGCTGGATTCCATGTGGAAGTAATGAGGCCACATGGACTTGTATGCCTGTAGAAATTGTCTATAGATATGCTTGATGTTATCAAATGAGGATCTCTTCTGTAATGGGTAGGTCTGCTGCAGGAACTGCATCTGTAAGCAATGGCATCATTAAAACATAACCTTGATATTTGCTTAGAACTAGAAGAAGCATTTTCTGAAATTACTTCCCTAGGTTTGGTTTGCTAGTCGCATAAAGCTCTGTATGATAGATTCTGTGTAATTTCTTAGCTTGTTACTGTGTGGTACTAGAGAATCTGTTTGTAGTTCTGACACATTGCAGCAATCTTTAGTTCCAGCATGTTCCGTGGAAAAGACTGTTATATTGGCTTCTACTTTAACGTAAAATCCGGTTCATGTCTTACACAGAAGTCAGCACTGCATGAACAACATGAGGTTTGCTTTAGTGCATAATGAGGGAGTTCATTTGGTCATAAGGAAACCTGAATTCATGCAACCCAGCCTGCATGCAACCCTGCATCAGTGGGCAGATGCAGGGCTAGATTGGCTCAATCTGTGTCTGAAATAAATCTTTCTCAGTTTCGACTTGCAGGCCTGTGTTCTGAAGTTTGCTGCTGTGCCAGTCATAGAGATAAATAAGGCTTTGTTCTTGCATAGAATTTAAGCTAAAACCGTAGAGATGTACCTTTTCTTTGTTGTTAAAGGAAGGAAAGACCCTGCAGCCTTTTTAAGAAAACAGCGTAGTTACTACAGGTTGTCTATTGCAACAAGTAAGTAAATAGATAGCTGTGTATCTGATACTGAAGAGTATCAAATTCATGTGGCAGACAGGATGAAGTGTATTGATGGCTCTGACTTCTCTTGCATTCTGTATAACTGGATTTTGTATTAGCATTGCACAGGCAGTGGGCTGAGAAACTAGTAACAGACTTCTTAAACAGATGGTGTGGTTGCAGCTCTCTGTGTAAGGAAGGTGTGTAGGATCTTTGTTGGGCAACTATCAACAATGGTATCAGGTCTGGTCTCCTGCAGGTTAACGTAGTGCTGTGAATGCCTTTGAAAGGGAAGACTTGAAAAGAAATCTGCCTGGCACTCCCGGCAGTTCTGGAGGCAGTGTGTTGCATACACATCAAGAAGTTTCCTCACTGTGGATGGCAAAACAGTCTTTAGCATCATTCTGTGAAGGGGAACATTGCATATTATGTATGTGCAGTATACTTGTATCAGAGTACTTTACAGTGGAGATAGGTATCTGGCTTATTCTGTCCCAAGATGTTTAAAAATAGACATCCAGATTGAGGTCTTTCAGGTTTGAAAAAGATGCCTAATTAGGCTTGTTTTTTTTTAGCTACATAGAGCACAAAGAAGAAATTAAGCTGGCTTTACTTAAAATTATTTTTAAATCACAAGTCTGCATGGGTACTTCTAAAGCAGTTATCCTGACTCTAGCAGGATTTGATAGTGTTTACCTCACTATTGATTTATGGATGTTGATACAGCATGGAATAAAAGAAATTGCTTCATAAATTCTAGTCTTTCATCTGTACAGGGATTTTATGTTCTTTTCTCAATTATCTACCTTCCATTTCTGTAAAGCACAGTGTCAGGAAATTCCTAAATGAAACCTCCTTTTGGGTGGAAGATCAGCATGGCCTTGACTGAAGTTTGTTATGCAGTTTGTTAAACCAACAGCTATTAATAACAGTTGTACTCTCACCCCCCAGGTGCAGTCCACCCAGGTCAGGGCTGGGGCAGTGTGGGTGAGCATCAGTGCTCTATGGCACTGCTTTATGCAGTAGAAGGTTTTTTCTATTGGTTTCAGCTTGTCAGCTACATAACCTGAAAAGTGTTTTCTATAGCTGAAGCTGAGGCCAAGCTAATCTCCATGCTCTGATGTGCAGACTGACTCCCTTTGGAATTAGGAAATGAGGTTTCTTGTCATTACCACAATGATCAGTTTGGCTCCTCAGTGCAATGAGGCAAGTTGTGTGCCATGTTGTATCTCTGGAGAATGGGCAGATTCTGGCTTGAGAGAATTGTTTTGCTTCAGGTTGAATTTCAGTGGTGTCTTGGTTTCATGTACTGAATGATTTTCGTTGTAGTTGGGGATCAAGTCTCAGTAATCGATGGCTGCTCTGTAACCCCTGAAATGTCTCAGAAAAGGGGGAAAAAGAACAGAACAACATAAACCTTGTCTTTCAGTTGCAAGACTTAAACTTTGGGAAAATCTTAATTTTCATTGTCAGGAATAGGTCAAAAGCAACTAGGTTTGTGTTGTTTAGAGAAGGATGAGAGAGGGTGTAAGCCTTGTGCTTTTGAAAGGCTGTTGTAGGGGATGGTAATCCATTGTGTTTTATTGCCACTGGGAGTATTGCACAGAATAGTACACTTACCTTACAGTAAGGATGATCCAAACTGTGTACAGAGATGAGAGTAAGAGTAGTTAAGGCCTGGAGCAGATTGCTGAAATAAGTTTTATGTTCTCTTTCTGAAAAATTTTGGAAAAAGACTGGATGAAAATTGGTCTGGCCATACCTACCTTTGTCAGTGACACGAAGCTTAGACACTCCTTTGGAGTTCCTTTTTGCTTGGAGCTGTGTGATTTGCAGCCTGGATTCTGTAAATGCAAAGTAAAACATGTATTTGCCTAATACCTGTTTCTTCACTTAAATGAACCTGCAAAACAAACACGCTATTTTAACATCTTGTGTTTCTAATCTGTAGCTGGTCCTCTTCGGAATTTGACTTGAATGAAATCCGCCTGATAGTTTACCAAGACTGTGAGAGGAGAGGCAGACAGGTCTTGTTTGATTCCAAAGCAGTCCGCAAAATTGATGAAGCTGTTGTTCAGGTATGAAATGTTAATCTTGCTGTTGTCCTACTGCTCTTTTGTTTTCCTTTCAAAAAGAAGCTATCTTTATAGGACAGTGTCAGCTTCTTAATCTCATGATCTTTCACTGTGATGCCTGCAACTAGCATGTGTTAGATTACAAAAAGCCTATGAACATATCTGGTATTTATAATATAAATATGGTATTCCAGTGTAACAACCTAAACCGGATTTGCTTTCAGGCAAAAAATTCATTTCCCTTTAATGTGAGTATTTCTTGAGCCTTTCCAATGTTGCCCAGGTTTCCTTTTTGTTGTTAGCCCTGGCTGTGCAATCTGTTTAAGTGATGTCTACCATGTGGCTAAATGTGCTTTTTTTCCTTTTGGTGTTTGGATTAGTAAAGTTGTTGTCTTTATGTGAATTCAAGCAACTTCACTGGCTAACCAGGTTGTATTGTGTAAGCATGACACATGGCAGTATATATGCCCATATAAATTTTGGTGTCACATAGAAGCAAGAGCAGATACTGTCAAGATGCAAGTTCTTTTTGCTTCTCTCCAAGCACATAAATTGTGGAGTAAAGCTTTCAGCAAATGTAGGTCAATTTAAGATTAGTAAGCCAATAGTGTTTTCTGGCTTGTGGTAATCTTGCTTGTTTTTTTTCTACTACCTCTGTGTTTCTCTTCTACATTGAATTATTTCAAATTTTTGTTTGTTTTGAAGTTTTTTAGAACCAGCAGTTTCAGCTTATTATACTAACATGGTTTATTGCAGAACTACATATATACCTGTGTAAGCCATGTAAGAACAGTCACAACTTGTAGATGCTTATGACTTACGTGCTTACGACACAACTTACGAAGATGCTTAAAAAGCAGCAATCTCTGTTTCAGTCAGAGTGTACATATGCCATTGTGCTGAATCAGTAAGACNCAAAATCAAGGTCATTACTTAGTATCTAAAAGTTGTTTTAAAACAAGCAGCACCTTAGCAAAAAGTGTATTTCTGGTTTCATTTAAATACTCAAATTATTCCACTTGCTTGAATACTTCAAGCTAAAATCTAGCTACAAAATGTCCTATCAGAAATGCTCTATGCAACCTGACATAAAACAGATTATAACCTCCCTCATAACACATGATACAGGCTATAATCTGTTTTCTAGCCTGACACTAATCTAAGTACCCTTTTAAAACAGCCAGAGTACTTTGAATTCCATGCAAACACATAGATGTTAAAATGATTTTGAGTGTTTGGCCATTATCAAAAAGCAAAATTAAAACTCGATTCATTTAAAATTAAGGCAAAGTCACTTTCAATCTTAGTCGTGTTTAAATTAAAGTGAATGAAGCATGTGTGTATACTGTGTGTTTTTCTGAAATACAGTAAGGCTTATTCACATTGAATATTCAAATACATTGTTTGTCTTTAACCTGTTAATTCTACCAAATGATGGATTATTCATCCCTTGTTTTTGCTGGCTGTTCCTCTGTTTTAGAAACCTGTTAATCATTTGGGGAGCAAATGTTATATGCCATTTGAGTGATTAATTGTGCAAATAATTACAGGAATTGATTTGTAAGAAACCCATAAGCTGAGATTTTGTTTACATAAACTTTGGCAAATATTACAAAGGGTTATTCATAACCATTGGGAATGATCTTCCCTTGAAACTGACTAATTACTCTGATTATATGTGATACTATGAAAACCTATCTGACAGTGTGAATGTGAGAGCAGTTCTCTATTTCCTCTGATGCTGGCATTTAAAAAAATATTTTAGAACTGAAAAATATTTTTCGAACCAAATAAGAGTATTCTTTATTTCTATTGCTTTCCGTAGTTTTAAGAAAATTCTTGCCATGATATGTTTAGAGGTGGGAGTTCTCAGATCTACTTTAATAGTTTTTACTACATTATTCTCTTTTGACATAGAAAATGGCAGACGAGGCTTCTGTCAAGACTTCTGCCAAGAACTGCCAAGCAAGCAATGGGAGCAATGTTTCTTCCCATAGTCCCTCTATGAGCTATATGCAAAATATCAAAGAACAGATACCGAAGTACCAGGTAATATTTCTTACTTTGTTGCTTTTATTTATCCATTTTACTGAAGAAGTTAGTTTATGAAAGCCTTCACTTTGATGCATTGAATGACTTTGGCTTTTATTGCATTACAGCTTAATCTGAACCTTGAGGTATTTACTCTATCCTTAAAGTGTTGTAGAATAAAAACATGTGTGGGTGCATCTTAACCATGTGGTCTACCTTGGTCTTATCTTTCAAGGAGTTGTGAGATATATCTAATTGCATTTTGTCATAAGAAAGTTGTAAGAAGCACTATACTGTTCTCTGGTCTTGTCTGCTTGTGGTTCAGGTCAGTTCTGAAGAAGCTGTTGAGCATGGTATATTAAGAGTCCCTTTAGTCTGTCTTACTATAACATTAAATTTTTAGGTACTCTGGCTCTTTTTCAGTAAAAGCATTAACATTGTACCTAGAAAAATGAAATTTGAAGGTTAAAGTGGGAAAAGAAAATAATTATATTTAACTGGAAGGTGATCTTATTCAGAATTAACAAACTTCTCTTTGTATTTGCTATTGATGATCAGTCTTCAAAAGAAAATAAGCAACTGGTCTGAAGACTGCATTTCTAAGTATAATCACAAATTATTTTCCAATTAAAAAATACTTCCAGGAAGCTTTCTACAAGGTCAGAGAAGGTGAATTTACTCATTTGAATAAGGAAGGCAGTTTATTTTTGGGGATCCAGACCACAGAATCCAAGTCCTGTTAACATTTGCAGCTTTATCAAACACTCTGTTATATGGAAATGTTGCTGGACATGGCTGTTTCTTTGGAAATGCAATAGATCTTTTTTCTTCTCTTGCCTTTGGAGGTCCCCCTGGAACAAGGGTAGCCCTGCTCATCTAGTGAGCAAAATGCAGGATTTCTCCCTGCTGTACTTGTTAAACCTACACTGAGTGCACACTGATCTTACGCTGCATGGAAAAGATGAACTTCTTTGTATTCTCCATTCCGAATGCATCGCTGTGGTACTATGTTAAATTGAAATCGTATGCCAAGTTATTTTTGACTTTGCTGTTCCCATCTTCTTATCTTTGTAGTACACCAGACCAGCCTCTGATGTCAATATGCTGGGAGAAATGATGTTTGGCTCAGTGGCAATGAGTTACAAAGGCTCCACTTTGAAAATTCACTACATACGGTGAGTGTCCTTTTCTGTGATGCACTGTCTTGTCAGGCACTTGGAATTGATGACTCACTGAAATGACTGTTTATCCTTTCAGCTCTCCCCCACAGCTGATGATAAGTAAAGTCTTCTCAGCCAGGGTAGGAAGCTTCAGTGGAAGCAACAATAAGTAAGAATATATTTTTTATATATTATTTTTTTCCTTTCCCATCCAGTGCAGTTGTCTGTCTTTCTTTCTCCTTTTGTAGTTCTAGTAGAAAATTGGGAAGGCAGCTGTGGATAAGAATTCTCTTTAGAAATCTTTGTTAGGCCACCCAAGTTTTTAATTAAAAAAAAAAAAAAAAATCTCCAAGTTCCTTCTTCTTACCTTGTCCGGGACATTCAATAAAGTTCAGAGTTAGGTGCTTTGGACAATCAAAACCTCCATCTCTTCTTGCTGTTAGAAGGGTGAGGAAGGGATATGTTGAGAATGCTTTGTCCCTGTATCCCACTTCTGTTTCCATCAACAAATAGCTGCTCTGTTTTTCCTCCTCCCCAAAATGGGCAAATGTGACTAAACTGAATCCCAAATGTGCAATAAAGAAACTTCCAATAATTCAAATATAAAAACAAATGGCTATTTCCTTCCAGTTTCAGAAACTTACTTGTCCTTGAATTTGGTTGTAAAGTTAATGTTCAGCCTTTTTTTTTATAAAATGGACCTAATTTTTAAGCTGATATTAATACCTCTTGATCACATTCTCAAAGACCACTGGCTTTTCCCCCTGTTTTAGCTTGCAAGATAGCTTTGAATACATCAACCAAGATCCCAGCCTGGGAAAGCTGAGCTCGAATCAGAATGGTTTGGGAACCTGTCGAAGTGGAAGTAATTTAGGTAAATATTTCCAGGTTCTATGTCTTTCTGACAACACAAGGCCATCTGTTAGTTCAGTTTTGGCTTTTTTTTCTAGTACATCACCTCCTTGGGTTTTTTTACTCTTTTTGTTTGGTGTTTTTTTGTTTTGGTTTGGTTTTGGTTTGGTGTTTTACTTTTTTTTGCATTTTTTTCCATTTTCTCTACATTGCTTTTGTTTCCTAGGTGTGTTACAGCTGTGTAGCAGCAAACTGCTGCACGGTGTGTCTGAAGGAGGTCCCCTCCGGCTCATCCGCAGTGCTTCTTTCTTTGCAGGTTTGTGTGGAATGCCAGCCACAGTGTGACCCATCCATATGCACACACAAATCCAGCTCCTTCTGAATCTTTGCAGGACACGCATAATTAGTCTCTGGAAACAGAGGGCTAAAATAGTGACAACAGGTGTATCTGGCGTATACTTAAAAATACATCTTCTGAAATAACGGCTAAATTACTGTGTTTAATTTTAAAGATATTTTTATGCAGTGTTTTTAAAGATGAATTAGCCCTTATGTTTCTTAGAGGACTTCTGTTTCCTGGCTGATTGCCGGTTTTTTGCTAACGTGCAGGTGTCTTGCTGGTGTACAGCTTTCTCTTCTTACCTCTTGCTACTTTTTAATTTGATGGCAGACATTCAGAATTCTTGAGCTGTCTGGGAGCCTTTAAGGGTTTTTTTTCTTAAGCAATATCAATTTCTTTAATTCTCAAAACTTTAAGCTGCATAAAGTCTCCTTTTACCAGCAGAATGATGATCCATGCAGGTGGGTAGATCTCAGGCCTAATTACTTCTGTTAATTGCAGAAATGTGAACTGAAATACCAATGCAGTTTCTTCACAGCCTTTGCAAATCTTGCATGCTCTACAACTTGAGTGACTGCACTACTAACACTTCAATGTCATGTGGCATAGGCTGAATGTTTCTTACTGTGAGGCTTTGTGGACAGTAAATCTTAGCTAGGCAAGTGAAACAGAAGCTTTCATTATGATCTTAACCTGTGTTAAATGACAGTCTTGCACACTCAGTTTATCAAGAGAGACAGATGAGGGTACCACCAGCCCTAACTTTCAAAGCATATCTGATTTCTGATAATGCAGACTGTATTTGTATTCTTAAGCTCCTTAGAGAAGTTTTTATATTTACATCACAGCAGCCAACTTTCCTCTAGTAATATGATACTCAGCATAGGCTACTGTTTGCTGCCACCTCTCTTCACACCATACTGCTGATTTTGAGCAACAGCACGGGATGTAACTTTTTTGGTGTATGACTTTTAAACTTAAACATTTTTTTCAAATGCTGACAAATAGTATGATGAGTTATGTAATACTTCTGTTGATCTGCTCTGTTTGTTTTAGCACACAGCACACCTGTTGATATGCCTAGCAGAGGACAAAATGAGGACAGAGACAGCGGCATTGCGCGGTCAGGTACCTGCTGTCTATTTTGTTTGCCTGCTTTTGTAACTGTTACAATTCTTTGGTGCAGTGATTCAACTGAAATATAGGCACCTCATGACCTGCAAATCCATAATTCTTTTTTTCTGCTAAATGGTTTGCCTTCAGCATTTGCCCCAAGCCTTAATGCTAGAATATTTGTAATTATATTCTTTGTTTACAGTCACCATGTTCTGGGTTCTTAGTCAATTTATAATTTGGAGGAAGAACTGGCTGGAGCTTTTACTAGAGCAAATGAAGAGAAATATTTTTTACACTGAATAGGAAAATGATATCAGAAGACCAGGAGTCATTCTGTCTATTTCAATGGGAGGGCAACAACTCTTGGAAGAAAAGACTTTTAATAAGATATATTTTAGTGTGTTCTAGTAGGGATGTTCTCCTGCTTTATAACAAATAAAATGTCCTCAAGCAGCAAGATTTATTTAACATAATTGTGTCTCCTGTTGCAAGTGAGTTATGTGAAAAAGATCAGCAAGCAAGAGCAATATTGGTGAGAAATTGTTGTTAGAGTATGAATATTTAACCAGCACTCTTTGTGATTCATTGTATGTGGGGTTTCTTGCTTTCTTCACAGCATCTCTGAGCAGTCTTCTGGTTACTCCTTTTCCATCTCCAAGCTCTTCATCATCATCTTCTAGCAGCTACCAACGTCGCTGGCTCCGAAGTCAGACAACTAGTTTAGAGAATGGAATTATTCCAAGGTGGTGAGTGCAGCACTTTTCTTCTTACAACAACTGTTTGGCAGTAATTTAAGCTAAACAGAGCTTAAGCCTCTTTAAAAGTACAAATCCTGTTATTTAATGTTCTCTACTCAAGTCTATCTTCTGTGCATGTTGCAAAAGATTGCTAGTATAAAGAGAGATAAAGTTTTGGCTGAACGTGAACTTCAAAGCCCAATTTGGAACATTATTTTTTTTTAATTGAATACATAGGCTGTGTACTAATGTGGTGGGAATGTATAGGCTGTGTGTGAAGCCATATTCTGAAACAACAAACAAAACTTTCTGAAGGAGCAGAGCATCCTGTTGAGGTGAAAGGGACTGTAACAGCACTGCTGCCATAATTACTTTATACTGTGATGAAGTCTGACTAGTGAGCAGTTAGTGAAATTTTAGAGTAATAGCCCATGACAACTCTCTTGGCTGGTACAGGATGTTCCTGATGTGACTTCTGCCAAAACAGGAAGAAAAAAAAGCTGTGATCAAAAAGCTTGGCTTCTGTTTTGGAATTTTATTAGCTTTTGTAGCTCAGTGGCATAACAAAGCATGGAATGCAGCAGACTTTTCATAGCTAATAAGCAAATTCTTCCCTTGTCATTTGCAAAATAGCAAATGGTTCTTGGTTATCCTCTCTCTGTACTCATCCACCTGTACCCAGAGACAGCATGAAATTAGTGGGACCTACAAGAAAATCATGCTATTTGACCTCTCTCTCTTTTCAGTTAAGAGAAGCATAAAAGCTGCTAGTTAAACTATGTAGTCAGTAAAAAATAAAAATTAAACCTCTTTTGAAAAGACTCCTTTCCCTAGTGTCAATCAACACTTGCAGCTTTTTTCTAGATGTTCTTAGTGAATCATTTTTAACCTGAAGAATTGTGCATGGTACTAATGTAGCAGTCATGCTTTCTAAATCACAGTTGCAGTTGAGAATAAATTAGTTGCTTTGAGTAAACTGAAGTACTTTTTAGTCTCAGTTTCTAAATAATGCTGAGAGCAGCCCATGTGAAAAAAGGTTAAAACATCCAGGGTAAATAAGATCATTTCAGTGCAGTTTAAAAAGTAGCCACAGTTTCACAGATAGAAATTTCTGCAAAGCATTCTGAAAGTTACAAATTGTTTAGAGAAAAGTAGCCTCTTTGGGCTGCTTATTCACTGTAAGGGAGTAGGTTTTTTTTTTTTTCCCCACACTGGAGAACCTGTGCTGGGGAAAGATTCTGGAAACAGCATATCATTATTTTCACTGTCTAGAACTATTCTTGAGCTGAGATTCTTTCTAAGCCAAAAGCCTCTTCAGATTCTTGTTTTCTGATAACTTGCTAGAGAAACAGTAGGCTTCTGGTTGAATACTTCAGTGCCACAGAGTTTGCACCCCAGGTTGTACAGCCAAGATTCTACAGTTTCTGTGACTGACATTTTAGGCCAATAGCTCAAAGAAATTGAGATGTCTAGCTGGAACTCCACATAGTCAATTGGCAGGCAAGCTAGATTAGCAGTTTTGTTGAAAAGACTTCTCTCTCAGACCTAAAATCCTCAATTTCTGTTCCTGGGAAGCAGTACAAAAGCTTGTGATGTTTCTTAGATGCTGACTGCCTGTCCTTTCCCAACTGCCTTGGGAATTTCTGTCTCTGTATGCAAGTTCCTGAAGTTCAAATGAGGTTATGTTTTTGTCTTGAACTCTGTTTTCCCACCAGCTGTTTTTTGCTGGGGTTTTATTGTGTGTTTTATCCTGTGTTCATCGACTCATACCTCTGTGATGAGAATTTTTTGTGTATTTAACTTTGTCAAACCAATTCAACTGTAGACCACTTATTTTTAGAATGGACTAAGAATGAATGCTTAGCCCTGAGTCTTTCCTTTTGTAAATTGCTTCATAGTGTTCTATTAATACTAGGGACTCCATTTCAGTATAATTCAGATATGAAAAGACTTTGAACTTTTAATTACCACTCATTGGTATTGCAGTTTTAACTTAAAAGAAACTCTAAACCCGAGCTGTTTCCAGATGAGCTGCCGCTCAGAATGTCTCCATGGCTTTTTTGTCTTCTTTACCCTTTTCCCCTATAATTTCTCAGTAGATTAAAACCCATTGTTCAGTTTAAGTTCCTTCCAACAGACAATATTATCCATACTGTTTTACTTATTTATGTATGTAAGTTATATATATATATATATATATAAGGTGTTTTTCCAGTGAAATTGATCAAGATCCTTTAAGCAAGAAAACATAATAATTTTGTAAACCCAGCGGTATCAGTATCTAGCACTGCAAGACTAGTATTTATAGAAGAACAGGGTGAGGAAATTGCCACCCTTTTGTATAATTATAGTAAAACCTATACTGGGCTGAGACTTGCGAATATCATCCAAATCAGTTGCCTGTGCAAAGCACTGGCTTGGAATTTACATCAGGTGGCTGTGGAGCTTGACTCCTGATAGAGTCTTGAAAATCTCGAGGGATGGAGATTCCACAGCCTCTGGACAGTGCCCTCCCCTTGACTGACCATTTTCCCCCCATTTGACGTTATCTGCAAACTCACTGAAGATGTGTTTTGAGCCACAGGCCAGGTTGATAATTAAAACATTGACCAGTATTGATTCTAGTAGCAACCCATGTGTGATATCAAGAAGAGACATAATTGTTGAAAGAAATGTGTCAGAACTATCCATCCACATGCAAACATCCGTCTCAAGTTGTCGAAACAATATAGGTAGTGCAGAGTATATGTTTCCCTCAGGAGCCACAGTCCAGATTCAAGAGCATCACAGATATGCTGCTGAGCACCTAGAGAGGAGCATGAGTGCAGTTCACAGCTCCAAAGTTACCTTTAACTCTTTTTGGTTATGATTTTGTGTGATGTATCTGTTCCCTTTTCTTCATCTCCCTCAAAGATAAATCCAGGAGGGAATCTAATAATTCTGTTTCAGAGGAAAAGTGTTCACACCAGGCCTCTGGGGATTGTCTTCTTCCTATTTGAGCAATTATAGGACTTATCCATCAAAATGTCGGGTATCCTCTGTTCACAAACATGTGACAGCAAAGTCTTATGTAGTCAGTCAAAGGAGTCCTACAAATTAATTACCTTCTATATAGAAGACCTACGGATAGAAGCTGAATTATCTCCCATTACATAAGTAGCTGTCCTAACATATCTTTCTTACAGGTCCACTGAAGAAATGTTTAGTATGGCTGATGAAAGCTGCAGCTCCAATCCTGCAATGGTTCGGAGGAAAAAAATTGCAATCAGCATTATCTTTTCTCTGCCTGAAAAAGAAGAAGCACAGAGGAACTTCCAAGATTTCTTTTTCTCTCACTTTCCTCTTTTTGAGTCTCACATGAACAAGCTGAAATATGCAATAGAAAAGGTACAGAATACTAATTTGGCATAATGTGGAAAAATGTCAATCAGAATGAAGTATTCTAGAATCTGATAGATGAAGAGTGGGAGAAGGTGCGTGGTTTCAAGCTTGCCTCCCTCCTTACACATGCAGTCTTGAGCTTGAGCCCAGTGTAGGAACTCAGCATTTGCTGAAAGAGGTGCAGTTTCTTTTCTAGACAGAATTAGAATGGAGAGATTTATGCTATGGGTGGTTTTTCTTTCCTTCTTGCCATATTTCACTCTTAGGTTTTCTTGACTCCCTAGAGACTGTGGAAATGATGGTACTCTGTCCTTTCATGCAGTGTCTAAAAGAGCAACACAGCGTGTTTGTTACTGTCTTCTTACTCTCAGAAATGTTCTCTTCTCTCCCCTTGTCCAGTATTAGGGATTGGTCTCCTGTGAAGTGGAGGGAGGTGGACATTTGTTGCTGTCCTCAGTGGCTGTGTAGGACTGGGGCTAGATCTTAGTTATTTTGACATGTTAATGAAGCTTAAAAAGACCTTTAAGCAGCTGTTTTGTGTCTTTAACTCTTAATCAAGGCCATGATCTCATGTAGAAAAATAGCAGAATCCAGCCAGAGAGTGCAGGTTTATATCAGCCGTGTCATGGATGCCCTGGGAGAATTCAGGTGAGTTGATGGAATTCTGAATTACAAGGAGAGCACTTTTCATGCCCCTTGAAAGATATTTGTCACTTTCAGTTATAAGCAACTGAATGTAAAGTCTTGTATTTTAGACAGTCTTGAAGTTAGTGTGAATGAATTTTCTGCATTGGGTATTGGGTAAATGTTTTCAGAAAACTTTAGCAAAACCAGCTCAGCCGTTTTCCAAGTGAGAATGAAAGTAGTTCTGTTGCACTCGCGTGTTCTGGGGATTGTCCAAGTCTAAGCATCTCAAGAGCTGGCTTCTGCTGATGCCTGTACAGTTGGGTGGATTGATGTACTCAGGCAGATGAATTGTCTGCTCCTAGCCATAGATGCTGAACAATGTAACTGGCAAGAAAGTTGCTGTCAAAAGCTCTCTTTTCCATACCTGAGAAAGGAAGGAATGGTCAAAGGCTAAGAAAGTCAGCCCAGGAGAGAGAGAAGGCTTTAATGGAATGGAGTTTCTATAATATCTGGCATGTAGAATGAAATACATGCAATGAATAGAATGGGTTCTTTTTCCCCTCAAATTTTTTTTCCTGAGTGATTTCTCTGAATAAAATTCGCATGGGAATGCAGGAAAAGGAAGCAAAATATGTAATTCATAAGGAGACACCTGGTTACTGATACTGTGAATGAAACAGACTAGTGTTCTGGACACCAGTAATTACTGGAAGAGTGAAAACTCTGCCAGTTTGTTTCATCTCCTAGATCTTACAAAAAAATTAAAATCTGGACAACAGAAGAGGAAAGGGGCTACTTTGTATTTATTTGCAAAATTGAAATGTGCATGTTAACACTTACTTTTTGGGATTTTTTTTTGAGCAGAGTTACCATCTGGAACCTATATTCTGTTCCAAGGATTGCAGAGCCTGTGTGGCTTAATATGATGTCCAGCACCCTGGAAAAGAATCAGCTATGCCAGCGTTTTCTTAAAGAACTTACGTTTCTGATAGAACAGATCAACAAAAATCAGTAAGTTTCCCCCACTCCCTTTTTCTTAAGAAAAAACTCGTGTGCTTCCCAGTGCATGTGAACATGTTAAAGCACTTAATGGGGTGTTCTTTTGCTGGTATTACTTTGGATATACTTTTTTTTTCCTAGGTTCTTTGCTGCTCTGTTGACTGCAGTGCTGACATATCACCTGGCTTGGGTCCCAACAGTGATGCCAGTTGACCATCCTCCCATCAAGGCCTTCTCTGAGAAGCGCACATCCCAGTCTGTGAACATGCTGGCAAAATCCCACCCATATAACCCTCTCTGGGCACAGCTGGGTCTGTATGATTTAGAAAGCTTCCAGTTTTTCCATAACAAGCACCTTTGTGAATCCACTCCTTTAGATAAGGGGCTGCTTGTGATCCAGGTCACATTTCCTGCAACCAATACGTGTCTTTTGCCTGATTAATCAGAGCATTTGGAGGCTTCTTTGCATATCCTGTTTTATATTCTTTTTGTTCCTTGTTGGCATCTTCTGTTACACTGTCTGCTTAACTTGTTATTGAAGTATTAAGATGGTACAAGTGCTGTGAATGGTCTGAGCAGTTTGGGAAAGAACAAGACAAAACAGACTGGACTGAGAGGAGTTACCTGGGCTTTGTAGGCTCTTTTGTCTCTTTCTCACATAGCTAGGATAGAGAGCAAGGCAATAGATTAGAAGTCTGGCAACTGGCAGTACCTCCATTTGCTTACTATGATATGAATGAGCTTGGACCAACATCTTTTTCTTTGCTCTGTGCCTCAGGCTGGTCTCTGACAAATATTTTATAGCTTGTAAATTATCTTGATACAAGGGACTAGATAACTGATATCAAATGAGTAGGTGAATGAAAGCTGAGAAAATAATTCTGTCAGTGGTAAATACTTGAAAATTTGTCCTCTTCTTGGCAGCAGATGCAAATCTGACATCAGACCACCCTTCACTTAAGCTAATACACTATATTGCCTTGTAAGATAACACACGTGCACACTAAGGCAATGATGTGACTTACTCTGTGATGCTGGTGCTGTTTCTTGCTAATTGTCTCAGCCTTGTTATTCTCAGTAACCTCTATGAAAGAATTGCTACTTTGGCCGTGTAATTGTAGTGAATTGTTTCCTGGTTTAAGAAGTCTTTTAAACGTTGTGCAGAGGTTAGACTGAAGGGGAAATGAGAAGTGTGCTCATGGTGTTGAGGACAGAGCCAGGCCTGGAGTTAAAAAAACCAGCTGGACTGGAGGCGTAAGTTCAGTAGTAGCTCTTGTGGTTGCTCCCAGGAGTCACTACTGGTGACTAGTCAAGAGTCTACTTCTCTTTTTGTCTTGCCAAGTTCTCAGTGCCTGAACTCAAAATGCTCTCTGGTTTTGTTTCATTCTTATAAAGCCCAAAAAGCTGTTACTGTTGTAGTTGCAAAAACTGATTGTGAAAGTGAGATGTTGCCCTCTGCTGGTCTTTGTCTTTAGGAAGAGGGAGGAAAAACGACAGACCAAGTCTTGGTGCTTAAAAATGGAAATGATAGGATTTTTATGTACCTGTTTTTCCACCTTCAGACCTGTATTTTCATTACATACTACATATCAATTGCAATTACATACTGATACAATTGTAAGTCCCTCTGTTGGGAAGACATACTGTCTCTTAAACATCAGCTTCAATCTAATGGTATTATCAACAAGTATTACTATGTTTTGAAGATCACGATTTTGACTTTTTGTACTGTCTTATTAGTATTTATATAAAAGCCAATTGTGCAAATGAACATGAAGCCTGAATCTGATTTCCATAGCAACTGTGCTCAACTCAAAAGTAAAACAATATATTCCAATTTCATTTCTAAATTGCTTGTCCTTGTGGCTTACCGACCTTTGAGATTAATTGAGGAGTCTGAAGCCCGCTTTTGGTTCCTGAGGAATGAATTTTCTGGCTTGTAGGCTCTGGGGTCAGTTGCAAGGGTGTTCCTAACTGAGGGGAGATGGCACCACTGATGCCAACACCCAGGAGCCTCTGCAGTGCATCACTGACATCATGGTAGATGGCAGATCTTAGCAGGGGAAACAGTAAGAAAGCCACAGAGTTAGCATCTCATTGATCCTTGTTCTGTAGGAATGGGGTTGGGAGCCTTATTCCTTTTATGTTCTTTATAGGGAGGAGGAGGCTGGACATAAATGTGCTCTTTGGGGTCTTTTTTTTGCTGTGTTAGTGTCAAAACCAGAGGCCCCCTTGCCCTTGGAAGAAACCTTTCTGAAGCTCTGTTTAAAATTCTTAATATAGTGTTGCTTCTTGAGGTCTAGTACAAAATCCTGATGGCAAGCTCTGTCCAGAATAGAATTTGAGCAGCCCAGAGGAAGGATTTAGCAGTCTGGTAGATTAGCAGGTAGCTGACCAAGCCTCAAGGCAGAGAAGCCTGCTTTCCACACTTAAGGTAGCTGAAGAAAATTGAGCTTTTCTGGCTGTCACCCATGTGCTGGTGAAATCAGCCATAGTTTGGTTAAGCAAAGACAATTTCGTGAGTCTTCTCTAATGGGTGTCAGGTGAAGACAACTGAGTGGGCTCAGTCTAGGAATAGACACTTGTTAATTAGCCAGTCTTTGTCCAATAGGTCATGAGAACATTCCCTTGCTGGCTATCTATGTTTTACTTCTCTCAGAACTCTGGAGTAGGAACCCTTTAGCTAAAAGATGATTATAAGCAACTGGAAGACAATTGCCACTCTCCTAAAGAGATATGTTGAAAGTAGGATATATTCAGCCTTAGTTCTGTTAAAAAAGCAGCTCTTTGGGATCATTAGCAACTAAGAAGTTCTTGGGGGGACTCAGATGATGTTGTAGTAGTGTCTACCTTTCGTATTGCAGTTGTATTTTGTTTTTCTGCTTCTCCACTGCCCCCTGCCAAAGTTAAATGGTCATATGAGTGAGGTTGGCTCCCACATACGTAGTGTGTGCCTTGCTCAGTAAGGTAGTTACATGCCTCTTCTTTTCTGAACCTCATTTATTTAGCTAATATTTGTTCCTTTTTTTCTTTTTTAGTATCTTAGTCCTGAAAAACGTAATTAAGATTTTATCTGTGTAAAATGCCTGTGTTTAACAGAAAGGTCACTGCACTAAAACAGAAAAACTTTGATGTGAAAGAAAATTAGTAGAAAAATAGAAAATAGCATAGCTGGATTCAGAGTTTTCATGGATCTGCATTCTTCTTTGCCCCCTCTTGTGTCAGTTTCCAAGTGATAGTATCTTGTAAGCATTGTGTAAATTAAATCTTAGTGGCTCTGAAGAGAAAGAAAATGAGTAATAGCAGCTAATTCTTCACAAAAACCCTTCTGGACAAAAGCCAGGTGTAAGAAGCATTAGGGGACTTCCTTTGTTACTCTTCGTTTAAAACTTCTATGAATTTACTGTGGAAGAAATTCACTGTCTAATTGTGTCCATGATAAATGCAATTTCAAAATGTGCTGAATTTGAACAGTACAGGTTATATTAGAATACTGTACAAACCTGTGAAATTTTTGCTTTCCTATGTAGGTGATCTCTACGGTGCCATAGGCTCTCCAGTTAGATTGACTCGAACTGTTATTGTTGGAAAACGCAAGGAGTTGGTGCAGCGCTTGCTCTATGTTCTAACTTACTTCATCCGGTGCTCAGAGCTGCAAGAGAATCAGCTGACGTGGAGTGTGAAGGCTGGGGAAGGAGAACAAGTGCTAAATGGAAGCAAGATCACAACTGCACTAGAAAAGGGAGAGGTAGAGGAGTCTGATTATGTAGTTGTCACTGTTAAAAATGAACCTGCTCTTGTGCCTCCAATCCTACCTCCAAAGAATGATGGAAGTAAGAACAACAATACTGCAGAGTGGGTGCATGAACCAGAAAGCACTCAGGCTGTCTCAGTCTCTTCAAAAGAAAAGAGGGAAGCAATAGGAAAGGCCAGTCAGAGCTCTGAAACATCTATTGACTGTCTAACCAGCAGTTTCTGCAAGGGGGGAGCTGATGGTAGGAAAAGAACTGTGACTGATACAGGAGTTGTATCCTATCACTCTGAAGAGTCATCTGAATTAGAGGATGTAATGGATGTAAAGAAGAACAAGAACCAGAATGAGAGAAAAGTGGAAAAGCAGTTTTCTAGTAGGTCATCTGCCCTACCTTGTCCTGAAAGGTCTGGCCACAGGAGTTCACACTTAGAAAAGGTCACTTTTCAGATTGGAAGTTCAGCATCACCAGAGTCAGACTTAGAAACTCATAGAAGGGAAATGGAAGAAAATCTGAAAGCATTAATTAAAAATCCAGAGATGATACATTGTGCCTCAAGGTCCACAAGTCTGACTGTGGATGCTTCTCAGAATCAAGAAGACAGTTGTGAAGCTGCCTTTATACCCATCAGTAAACATAATGTTTGTAATGCACAAATCCCACCATGTGAGGAGAAGGAAAGTATACTAAACCAACATATGGAAAGTAAAGGAACTGAAGTGAATTTGATTAACTCAATATCTAGTGAACTGCTTTTGCCCACGGATAACATAGAAACTGTAAAATTGCCAAACAGGAAAGAAAATAGAACTTTATGCTCTAGCAATCTGGACAACTATTCTGACTGCGTAGATGCAGATTCTGCTGTCAAACAGGATTCCCCTAAAGTAGGTGCTAAAGATGTCCCCTATGGGGATTCTGTAAGGAAAACCTCCTTCAGAGTTGAAGGGGACATTCCAAGGAACGAGAGTTCAGACAGTGCTCTTGGAGCTAGTGATGAAGAAGGTGATTGTTGTATCCCTGATGAAGTGCATCATGATAATGTCAGCAAACGACTTGAAGAATTTGCAGAAGTGGAACTTCCTTTGCCAAGGTAAAGTGCTCTGATTAATTTAGAACTAAATGGAGTCAAAAGCTGTAGCTACATAGGAATTATTTAGAGTTTCAAGTCTGAAATCTTCTGGGATCTTGACTAAGTTCCTCGCAAACAAATCAGTAACAGACAGTGATGTGGTTAGAATTCTTGTAAACAGATTTGGCAAAAAGAAAAGAGACAGAGCAGGTTTAGTGAAGTTTCATGACAGAGGTATACTTCAAATGCCTAACAAAAAGTGATCAAACTTCTTATGTGAACTGAAACATTTAATGTAGACATGTGGATAGAATATCTGAGGACAAGCAAAACTTTGCTTAAAAAGATAACTGTTTACATTTGATATAATTGTTGAGTCAAATACAGTGTTGGAATAAACATGGTTATGCTATTTGAAAATTTTTGAGCATTACAGATGCATGTGGAGTTTAATGCTTAAGGTCAGTTTCTTGTCAGTTTCTACCTTAAGCATGAGAATTGAAGAAAACTCAAATTTAGCAACATTGTAACCTGCAGAACAAGGAGCTCATACATCTCACGAACTCTGGTGCATATAAATTTGCTTATTTACAAATTTGAAGAAATCAATACGCTGTTAAATTTAAGCTTTTAAAATTCTTGTTTTAAAGAGTACCAGTAGATGCTTACTGGTGTGAACATCATTTATGTATACTAGGAGTACAGCTGTTGATTAATATTTGCCGTAGAGGCAGGTGTGACTTTGCCTTCATGTAAAATCTGAATGCAGTTTGTCAAGCAAGAATCTTACCTGCTTTGTATTTCTGTATTTCAGGTCAAATACCATCAGCAGTCAATGTGTGAAAAACTTTGGAAGATCACTTCTGGGTGGTTACTGTCATACATATATACCTGATCTCGTGCTGCATGGAATAAATAATGATGAGAAACTCAAGCAGTGTCTACTAGCAGATCTACTTCATGCAATGCATGTGAGTTAAAGTACTGAGTCAGAGTAGGACTTGTGATATTACTGAAGTCTACAGAAGCAGGTTATTTCAGTAGGCTACTTTTTTTACTTACCTGTTCTAAGCAGCCACACCTGCCATGTCTTCCTTCTTGAAAGACGTAAGCCCTTAATTCACTGTATGCAAAGCCTATTCATGCAAGAGTCATGTGCTTTTCTTTATTACTTTTAAGGCTTCTCTTCAAGGATTAACACAAAGAAGATTATTTGCAACTTCAAGTTACAAACAAGAAAGAAAACCCTTGAGCTGCTTCTCTTTTCCATCACATTAGCAGACAAAATTACCTGTATTTCAGAAAAATTATATGTCAGTTGAAACATCTTATTTTGCCACTTAGTGGCATGTGTTGCAGGTGAGGTAAAGTCTTGTTGAGGCCTGTTATGATACTAGTCTGTAGCAGAAATGACTGATTACAGAAGGTAATTATCTATAGATAAGAACTTTGCCGCATTCTTTCTTTACTGTAAATACTCCTAAATTATAAAATTTAAAAGTAATCTTTCACTGGAACAACTGTGACCTCAGTGTGCAATTTGAAATGCTTATCTAGTAACTGTCAGCAGCTTCTTTCTGTAGCAATTAAGAATCATCCTCCTGGCATGGCTACATGTACTAGCCAGAACAGTGATGTGTCTGTCTGTAACTTTTTAAGCAACATCAGATTGGTCTAGTATGATGCTGTCTCTTCTTTGGTGGATGACAAGTGGATCATGAGCCTGCAGAGCTCTTGCTGCCAGGAGAGCCAATGATACCCTGGGGTGCATTAGGAAGAACATTCCAGCAGGTCAAGGGAGGTGAACCTGCGCCTCCACTCAGCCCTGGTGAGGCCACATCTGGACTGCTGTGTCCAGTCCTGGGTTCCACAGGTCAGGAAGGATGAGGAGCTACTGGAGAGAGTCCAGTGGAGAGCCCCAAAAATAATTAGGGATTTGGAACATTTCTCTTCTCAGAGGAGGCTAGACTGAGAGGGGATCTCATTAATGCATACAAATATCCTAAAGGCAGGTGTCAAGAGAGTGGTGCTCAGCAACAGGACAAGGAGCAACAGCCATGAACTAAAACACAAGAAGTTCCACCGCAGCTTCTGAGGAAGAACTTCTTTATGTTGAGGGTGGCAGAGCACTGGAACTGGCTGCCCAGGGAGGTCATGGAGTCTCCCTCTCTCGAGACATTCAAAACCTACCTGGACTTGTTCCTGTGTCACCTGCTCTAGGGGACAACGCCTTGGCATGGGGTTGGATTAGAGGATCTCCAGAGGTCCCCTGCAACCCTAGCTATTCTGTTATACCCTGCTTAATTGTGCATAGTAAAATCCCTCACTTATCTCTGAAACATTGAATGTACTTTTACCCTCACTGGAACAGTGTACTTATTATGCTCTTCCTTTTGAAAGAAACTGATCTCTTCAGGGTAGGTGGAATACATGAAGAAAAATAAAATGGATTAGTGACTTTCAGGCACTAATGAAAATTCAATGTCTCGATCAAATTGGCAGATCCAGTGCTGCTGAATGTAAATCTTGTCACTGAAGTTGGTATTCCTTGTCATTTTTTGAGATACCTTTGGTTCCCCATTGGACAAAAACATGCATTGAATCACTTTCTTATTCACTGCGTCAGTGTGAATAAAGTAGAACCTCAAACTAAGGTGTGGAAATGCATATGAAAGTATCACATAACTGTGTTTTGTTTCTGTTGCAGCATCCAGTGCTAGATGAGCCCATAGCAGAAGCTGTCTGCATTATTGCAGACACAGATAAATGGAACGTACAAGTAGCTACAAGCCAGAGAAAGATGATGGACAGTGTGAAGTTAGGCAAGGACGTTCTGGTTTCGAGTCAAGTATCCAGTCTATTGCAGTCTATTTTACAGCTTTACAAACTCAACGTCCCAGCTGACTTTGTAAGTATTTCTTTACTGAAGGCTGAAGCTCATGGAATTTGTTTAGCTCAGACAGCAAACCCAGAGTTCTGTACACTGTTGCAATATAAATGAACTAATGCCTGAAATAATGCAGAGCTGTTACAACATATTGAAAAGAATCCATGCTACAGTCCAGTAATGGATATTGGTTTAGTTGTATTTTACATTCGGTAGTTCAGATTAAAGTTAACAACTCCAAAATACATGTGCCAAAACTTAAGTTGTTTAGGCAATTTTAGCATGGTCCTCATACGTTTATGTTTAGGACTTTTAAATTTATTTTTTGTATAAGTTCAACACTTCACTACTCTGAAAGTTGTTGAAGTGTCTATCTACCAAATCCTGGCTCTGGCATACGACTTTTATTCTTGGGGTTGATCCTATGCCTCCTCTCTCTCCTCCAGCTAACTGTGCCTCTGTTTGTTTATTCAACCCTTCTGTTTTATACATATTTTAGCAAGTGCTCTCTTGAGTAGCTTTGCCCATGACTCCATAGGATTGATGAGATGAGACACCTGGGAATGGGTGGGTTGCAGCAGGGAATGTTACTTTGCTGTGTTGCATACTCCCTAACCCCCAGCATCCTTTCCTGTCCTCATTTGTAGTAAAGTTCATCAGAGGAAATCAGTAATGCTGGGTTTTGCTGATTACAAGAAAATTACCCACAAGTCTGATGGCAGTAATTGTAATTCAATTTTTAGCACGTGATTGTAGGTGAAGGGAGATGGAGTATTTTTTTTCAGTAGTCACCCCTTTTCTAATAAACAGAATTGTCCTTCAGCAAATAGCCTTGAGAAATTCTGTAGCAATCCTGTGTAATGACTGTACCAGCAGATGGAAGAGGAACAGAGGTGAACATTAACAGCTGTAAATAGTATTGGTTGGCACTGTTTTGGTTTAAATTGGTGTTATTCATGGCATGAAATTCTTCAAGTCAAGTGCTAGGCAAAATATGTGGGGACGTTTTTGAGTGTTTTCTCTGGATTCTTCTGGGCATTGAAAAAGGTGCAACTGTGGATGAAATTGTGTCCTAACACTAGCACGGTAACACCTTAAATTCTGGCATTTTCAAACTGAATAGTTGATTTTGCATCTGAAGTGTCCTTTCCAATGTTACCTTAGGATTTGTGTGTACAGTTTCTGTGTGATTTGTGTGGTTTCGGAGGGATCTGGAGACAGAATGATTTTCAGGGGTTTTTATTTCCTTTTTCTTACAAAAAGGAACTGTGAAGTGACAGTGTTAGTAATTTGTATATTTTTCATAATCCGTGTTAGAGACACTTTGATCCTTCTGTCAGCGGATTTGGCAACTCCGCTGAAACAACATCAGTGCATGGAAGCTATGTGTTCCTAAACTCTAGGAGAAGTGTGACTTTTTCATAGTAGTATTTCTATTGATTTAAACTTGGTTAGAAACATATGTATTGATGTAATCATATCAATCAGAGATAACCACAATGCACTATGTTTGAAGTTTCCTTTAGGAGTGCATATCTCTTTATGTGGAGTTACGTTCAGATGAATAAGGTTTTTTTGAATTTTGTGGTACCAACAAAAACCAACCCAACTTGAGACCAGATGAAAGGCAAGTGGTGATATCTTTGTTGTGCCACTTCAGACTGATAGTTGTGCTGCAGAGAGCTTTGCAGTATGCCCTGGTGAGAAGAAAGTGCTGATTGCAACTGCTGCATTTCAGCAATATGTCAAAAGTTTTACCTGCACCTTTAAACTCAGTTTAAGTTACTCTTCTATTTTTAGACTTTTCTATTTTGATTTGACTTCTTTTCCATTTGGTCAATGAGGAAAAACTGCAGAGGAAGCTAATATAAAAAAAAAGACTTGTGGACGCTGAACAAAATGAGTTCATGTACCAAGCTTGTGGGGAGAAGTGTCTTTTGATTCTTTGTTGGCATTCAGAAGGAATAGATCATATGATGTAAACAACCCTTCTTTTAAAATAATATGTGATTCTTCCTTACTTGCTCCCTCATAACTTTTAAAAAAATCCATAATCCTTAACACAAATACTGGAATTGAAGCACATTGAACTGCTACTTTATGAATCAGCTGCCTGACCCCTGAAGCACTGAGAAAGAGCTCATAGGCTTTTTGCATGAGGGTTACCTGTCATGGAAAAGAATGCTTGCTTCCCTTTTGGCCAGAATCAGAAATGTTATGATTATAACGACTTGAGTAAAAAGTTGCTTGAAGCAAATTGGTCAAACTATTGTCAAAAAGCCATTGGTGGCAGTGATTTTACTCTACTACCACGTAGCACGTTTTTTAAAATACCTCTTTTCTATGATTAAGACTCAATATTAGCTCATTGAAAGAATAACTAAACATTTTCATCTTGCTCCAGATGATCAGAAAAAATGCATATTAGGTTACCTACAAGCCTATTTTTTTCCCATTACTTTTTTAATTAACAAAACTGGTTTCACCAGGTCTCACTTCTAATACTTAGGGATTTCCTTCAACTACAGTACATGGGATGATGGCCTGAAGCTACTGTTTCTAATTGCTGTCTGTACCTGCTGGATGATTACATGTTTGATGATTACATGTGAGGTTCTGCATGTGCTTCCTGCTTTCATCTCCTGATTTCAGAGAGCTGAACTAATTTAACTTTTTTGAAGTGGTCATCCCTGTGAAAAGAAGGAATATATCAAATTGAATGTACCTTTGTCCTAGAACAAACTACCTGATAAGACTTCCCACCTACTCAGCTTGTGAAGACATGCTGCCTGCAGACCTTGGCTTGCCAGAATAACCCCTCTCTCTCCTTGAAGCCAAGGTTCATCTCTCTCTTGTAGTTGGTATATGAGAAATTGCCATGAATCACATGACTGTATTTAAAAATAAAATGCATTTCTAGCATTCCACTGCTGGAAGGAAAGGGAAATGATTTCAGCTGGAACTATTGCCTTTTGGCAATCAGCATCAAATATTTTAGCAGTTTTAAACTGGAAGTACTTAGGAATTATGAAAACAAATGCCTAAAATGGATTTGTGACTTAGTTGCTACAGAAAAGCAGTCAACAAAACCGTTATAATTCTATGATGAATAAGGTACTGGTGTCTTCCACGTCTTTAATCTTAGTTTCTTGAATGCCACTGGAGCCTTAGACCTAGAACGATAATTTTAGAAACTGTTGTCAAAACCGAGGCTTTCCAAAAGGTAGTACTGACTTATAACAAAGACATCTTGATGCAAGAATTCTGGCTAGATTCTTAGTAAGATGTCGAGTGGTTTTGAACCTCATTAAAACTGTTTAAGTCAGCAGAAACACAGTGACTTGAGTGGAAATAGAGGTACAGTTTGTGCAGCAAGCTTGCTGCCCAAGAGAGCTGGGATGCCCCAGTTCTGTGAGGGGTTTCCTCTTTGTGGGTAGTGTAACTTTTTAATGTTTGTAGCACAGTTGTAATAAATCTGATTGCCTCTTCTAGATTTTGGAGTGTAGTTGTAGTTTACCTTCTAATGAACCAGGTAAAGCGATATTTCTATAATATTTGCATGCATTGCAAAAGCTGTTCTGAGGTTTTTGATCTGTGTTTACAGTGCATAATGCATCTTGAGGATAGGCTGCAAGAGATGTATCTCAAAAGCAAAATGCTTTCAGAATATCTACGAGGACATACAAGAGTGCATGTAAAAGAACTAGGAATTGTATTGGGGTGAGTATTGCAGGTATCAGTCTTAAGCAATGGCAAAAGCCGGGGCAGTTACTTTTCCTTCTCATCTGAGTGTTGACAGCTTCTTCTCACAAGGACTTGCTTCATATTTAACACTTCTCTTTCATGTGCCTCATAAATTGCAAAAATGGGTTCCACTGAGCTATCTGGAAATCAGGAGAAGACATTTATATAGCAGCAACAAAATACTTGTCATTTTTAAATCTTCAGAATTAAGAGAGTTTGGGTTTTGGTTGTTAGAAGTTATCCATGCATTCATACACACACTCTTCTGTTGTGATCTCCTTAATGAAAACTTCATCCCAACAAGTACTTCAGAATTTTTGGAAGGTTAGAGGATTCATTTGTAACTTGAGGGAAGAGAGGGTCTCAAAAATCAGGTATAGAAAAATAAACAGGTGTCCTGTTCAGCAGCTGTCTTCTAATAATAGTACTTGATTGGCATATTACCTTTAAGGGTCTGCCTGCTGACAGCGGAAAAGGGAGAAAAAGTAAATATATTTTCTCAAGATGTTTTTAGCACTGTAGGTTAAATCTAATTTATCTTTTTCCAGACTGTTCAAGATTTCATGCTCAGAAATGTAGCTGTAAATAGTGAAACCCTGAAATAAGCACTTCTCTGTGTCTGTGTAAATATGTTGAATATATATAAATATATACATACATCCTGGCCTCTGAGCAGTTTCACATTTGGAAATGGTTGGAAACTGACCATTGCACTTGAGAGATGTTCCTTGAACTGTTATTGCATAATAGTTAATGATTTCAGCTTTTGGTAATTTTTGGTAAGGAAGTGCTACTATGTAGTGAACTGAGTTATACTCAAAACCTGAAATGCATAATATTCCATAAGCTGATATTTATTACTTTGTTAAAATGGGCTTATTGGTGCCTACTCACCGGTAAGACTACAAGCTAAGGCTTATGGTTTAGCAAATAAGTAAAAGACGTTTTATTTAAACTACAAAAGATTATATAGCACACAATGTAATACTGCTATCTTTTGACTTAAGTGCTAGCATACTTCTTGATTTTAAGCATTATTTACTTACCTTTTACTGGTATTACATGAATATTGGCAGTAAATAATAATTAAACAATGAAGTTAGTAATAGCAAGACACTTTAAAGTGGATGAAAAGTGTAATCTTGTATTTTTCTTGCAAAAGTGACTGTATATTATTTTAAAGTCTGTCTCTTTTTTTTAATTTCTAGGATTGAATCCAATGACTTGCCTTTGTTGGCTGCTATAGCAAGTACTCATTCCCCATATGTTGCTCAAATACTCTTATAAGTTAAATTCTCAGGATAGTCATTCTCTTAAAGTACAATTATGAAAATGGGAATGTTGAATGAAGAACAGAGGTGCCAAACACTGGTAAAGGGGAGCACTGATGAAAGCAGGTGATGGCTGTACTCTACCACCTTCCGATTCTGATTTCAACTGGATGTTTTATCAGAGGACTTCAGTTTACATAACGCAAAAGGCATTCAGGTTTTTCTTACAATCTCACTTCTGACTTAAATCAAGAGACTTCATCCTTGCATTTTATTTTTATTCCAAGGACAAAAGTTAACACTATGTGGCAGACCAGGTGCTGCCGTCCAAAACGCTGCTCAAAACCATGAAGTACCAGTTAAAAGAACAAGTGGGTTAGAACGGATTTTGTAATACTATGCTTGTGAGTGTGGTGTGGTGTATGTTTCTTTGCTGGGAAGGAGGAGGAGGAGGAGCTGTAAACTCTGTATATAGCATTCCTATACACAAGTGTATTAGGTGGGACATGATTTTCTTGCAGAGCATATGCGTGATGTTGTATATGATGTTGTATAGAAGTGATGGGCTCAGAACAAGGAACCTGGATTCAGCAGCCAGATGTCATGTGGGAATGGAGGTGTGTGTGAGGTTGATGTGACTTTACCCTTTAAGGACAAGAGGTTGAGAGCTGTGGCTGCTTCTGCTTTAATGAGGAGGCATTCAAATGGGCCTGTGGCTGCAAGTGGCATGGAATGGACTTCCAAGAGAGGGATTTTGTGGGAAAGCCTTATGGAACTTCTGCTACAAGTTTACATTTGTTGCTGATGCAACTTCAGTAACTATTGATTTGCTGTATGACTGTGGTCCTGGGAACTAAACTTGTCTTGGTGTCTTCAAGTATTGCTATCTCTAAGGAGTATGAATTTGAGAAACTTCTGAACGATGCCAGTGCTGTGAGCATGTGTCCGTGTGCACATACACCAAACAGTTGGCACAAACTGAAGACAATCGTATTGGGGAAATACAAGGCAACAAATAACCCCCACCAAACCTTTAGGCAAAAGTATTACTTTTTTCCAGCTACAAGTTGTCACTCTGAGTAGGAATAAAAGAGGAACGTTGTTTGAAGTAAAATAAAATGTAGGGGGAAAACCCCAGTATTTGATATTACTCTGAATGTTTGCAATTACCCTTTTTGATTCTACAGAAGTCTTGAACTATCATCCAGGTGCCTTTCCTTACTAGGTTAACTACTCCTTGACACCAGAAACTACTTCTCCACTAGTTGATACTGGCCTTTGGTGTTTCTAGAAAGCAAAATAAAATTTTGTACTTCACTGTTTTCACGTGGTTGATTAAAATGAATGTAAAAAATACTTTTTTTTGCATAAAGCACTGTTAAGCTGGATATGAAACTATGGACCAGACTGAGGAGAGAACAAAGGATCAAAACATTCTTAAATGGAAGACTCAATGTTGGACTGTTCTGTTGTGAGCCACTGTGAATGCGGTGTCTGAAATTGTCATCTTGCAAGCAAATTTCTGGCAACACAATAGCTTGAAAATAGTGAATTCTAATAAGAAACTCCTGGTCACCAGTTGTGAGTTCTCCTTGTTGGTGGTTGCAGATTTTTAACACTGAAGGGACACACTTTTATTAAAAGTGTTTTTATTTCCTACTACCTTGATGTTTGGACTTTTCTACAGTAAACTTTCAATGATTTGAAATAATGAAATGTGCTTATTCTGAATTGTTTAAATGTGATGGGGGTCTTGGTTAACCTTGTGTTGCTTTTTGAGGGAAATAGGTAGACTGGCCTACTGTGAAAAGAGCTTGTTTCCCTGTGGAGGGATACCTAATATTCCGATACAACACTTCTAAAGCTGTTCCTTCTATGCTGTTTTTCTGCCCTGACATTCCAAATGTTTTTTATTGCATTTTCATACTTCTCCCTAGTATTCTGCCTAAAAAGGCTAAAATCTTTCTATGGTTCAGGTTTCCTCCTCCTGCTAAGCAGACTTTTCATATCTTTGGTCTGTGAATCCTGCCTGCTGGAAAGTGAATTTACCTCTGCATATGGCTTTTAGCAGATACCACTTCCTATTTCACAAGGTTAAGACAAAGAACCATAGAGCGAGTCAAGTATTCCTAAACTACCCTCTTGATGGAGAATGTGTGTGTGTGCATGTGTAAGACTGTGAAACTGTTTCTCTGAGTGTATATAGAAATCTTCATGTACTTTCTCTATTTCATGTCACTCTTAAATAGTAGCTGAGATCATTAAAAGTCAGTCCAGTTCTTACAAAGTATAAGTGGGGTTTTTATCTGAACAGACTCTTGACAGTTCTTCAGAGAAATATATCCTAACATAAAGATGTGCTTTTGTTATCACAGAGTTTACTAAAGAGGACAGAGGTCAGCAAACATTCAGTGATTTCAAGATTAATACCATAATCCATAATACGCCTGATTTTACCACATCAACTGTTTTAAAAAAAAAAATCTGCCTTTGGGCAAGACATCAATTAACTTTGTGGTGGCATGTGAGCTGATGGTCAAAAGCACTTGTATTTTCTTCAGCCCAGGCTAAAACTTTATAGTTCTTGCTGCTTTCTCTAACATTTTGCTGCTCTTCAGAAATTACAAGTTGAACTGTTTTATTCTCACAGTTTTAGTTTTGGGGAAAGAAAATTCAAAATGAAAGCTCTTTATTACCTTTAAAAGGCTTTAGACGAATGAAAGCTAATTACATATTTCCCCCTCCACCAAATGTACTACCTCAGTTGACAGGATTCCACTTTCTAGGCCTTTTTTTGACTCAGAGTCTTTAACTTGTTTTCGGTAGCATCTTGATGTTTATGTAAATTGGTGTGGCATGACAGGGCAGTAAGTATTTACTGATGTGTTTTTTAGACATTTTTAGGGCATGTTTCTGGTTTTATTTTCATAGAATGAAAAGTGATATAAATGTACAGCTGTGTTGAAAATTGATAATGTAGCTTAATTTTTGAATATTCCAAAGTTGTTTTTATCAGTATTACGTAGGTTTTTTGTAAACTTAGTTACATACTTTCTTGGTTAGGTGGGAATGCACAGTCTTTCCAAAAATCCCACATAAATGCAGTTTACACACTGAAATTTAAAGAATGTATGCTGTTTTCAGGCAAGACTGAACATAGGGGAGGAATGAACTGCTAAATTGTAGAATTTACTCAAAATTAATTCTTTAACCCCAAATGATACCAAGATTTAAACATTTTAAGTAGATATTCTCTGAACTAATCTATACAACTTTCTTTTGTTCCCAAAAAACTAATAGACACCGATCCTGTAATTCACATTTCTGATGACATCTTCCAGCATTATAGATTTATTTTCCCCACTGCCTATTATATGCATCTTTACTCTTAAAGTCAAAACCTCTTTTCAGATGCATCAAACTCTTGTATATAAGGTTTATGCAAAATGATCACTTACCCTTCAAGTATAACTTCTATTTCAGTTAAGAGGACCCAAATAAAAATCAAGTCTGAACTACTGAATATAGTCTAGACATTTTCCTTTTTTT
>VZTZ01048579.1:786253-837741 GCA_013400955.1 Drymodes brunneopygia | reverse complement strand
GGGTGGTTTTTGGGGGTCGGGGGCTGGGGTTTGAGGTCAAATGAGGTAATTTGACATACATGGCAAGTTTTCCATAGTAGAAAAATGTGTGTTGCTATTGCATGTTTGGAGAACATAGGCTTTTTTAGGAATGACTGAATACCAATGTCAAACTACATGGTTTTTTCTTATAGTTGTTTATGTACGCTATCATTTTGGTCAATTTCTTTGCGGCATTTGGTGCAATAAACTTTCTGAAATCAATGGAAGTGGTATTTGGTATCTTCCTTTATAAAGTGCTGAAATAGCTGTTATTGTGGTAGCTGAGGTCTAATACGGCATGGACTATTAGATAATTCATTAGCAAAATAAGTAACTGTTACAAGAAGTGTCTAACAGGAAGGCTGCACAAAATTTGGAACCTGGTTGAACACTATTGCCATCCTTGGAAGTTTTACCCCACTTACATGTAAACAAGAGCTCTTATAGTGTGAAAAATATGGGCAAAAAATAATGGAAAATGAAGTCGCTGTGAGAACTGGTGGTGCAGAGGTTCCACACACCTGTATGGCTGGTACTCTTTCCATAAGCATTTGAGCTATCTGAAAATCTGTTGCTATTAGATAATAAATCCAGTTTTTAAAATTGCTCAACTGAACAGGAATTGGATGACCACTCATGTCTACTATATTATGAAATGGTTAGTGAAATTGATCTGATCTAGTTTCAAATAAAGAAGTCTTTTATTTATTTCTCTCAGATATTCCATGACCTGACTTTCTATTTAGTATTCTGAAGCTTATTGAGAAATCCTTATTTAGAAATAAAAAGAGATGAGGTGATCAACTGTAACTGTGCTTCTTTGAGCAGGTCTGAGTTAGTGTGAGTTGTAGGGTGTAAGCACTTCTTACTTGTATACTGAAATGTTTCCGTGTTGGTCAGGCTAACCAGGATTGGAAGTAAGACAGAAAGCCCAGGAACTTGGGCATCAAGGACTTGATAGTGAGGAAAAAACCCAATTACCTGTCTGTTCTTTCCTCCTGTCATACCAGCTGCAAGCTGCTTATTCTGTGCCTTGCTCTGTTGTGCATTGAGTCCCTTACAGGCAGGTGAAGTGTGTTTGCAGAAAAAGGAAAAAAAAGTGCTGCTGGGTTAACAAGCTTAATTTGGCTCAAAGGGGTGAGAGAAGAGACGGGACACCTCAGCTAGGAACACAAAATGACTGAGATTGTTCCAGTCCCTCACCTCTTTGATACTTGTGAACCACTGGTGATTTGTGCAGTTCACCAACCTATTTTTCCATCCAGGCCTTCTAAGACTCCATGAAACTCCTCTGCTGTGATTTCACTACTTAAAAATAATTGTGGTTAAGCTGTTGATCATATCAGCTGGTTGAATTTCTTTTTAAAGGGCACTTAGCCAGCATCTCAGAATTCAAATGTTTGGAATGGTGGCAGGTTAGGAAGAGGGAGATGGAGAGGCTGGCAGACATAAAATAGCCAAGCAGCGGGGAAAGGATGGGGACCTGCATTAATGAATACTTACATGGTATGGCTGAGAGGGTGGCCAAGGAGCTTTTAGAACTGACAGCTGCAAAGGAGAAAGTAATACCTGGATTTGAAAAATCCTCAAACTCTGAAGTCGGATTCCATGATTTGTTCAAAGTATATAACTAGAAATAATACAAATGTTAATAGTGAACAACAACTGAACTGTTTCCCTGCTTATGTAAGTGGCAGGGAGGATCACTCATCTGATGGAGTTCTCATAATATGTAAAATTATTTCAAGGCTACAGCAGTAAAGATGAACTATGTTGCAAAGTAACTAAGTCTTGTGCCAAAATTCTGTCAGTATTTCTCCCTACTTTTCTCTCTATATGAAAAAGTTACACAGAAAAGCCTTCTGCTGATCATATGCACCATATCCTTTGGTTTTCTGTACTTACACCTTTGAAGAGATCAATCAGGACTAAACATATGAAGCAGGATTTTGGACATAAAGGACACGAAGCCAAGTGACAAACCATTAGACTGACCTGTAAGGCTTGTGATCCCATATAAAATTAGCTTAAGTGGACACATGCTAGTAATCCACATGCTGGAAAATTATTCTTATAATAGTTACAGTCAGTTGTCTGTCTGGCACAATCCCAAAGCTAAAACAGTTTAAGCAGTACGAGTAGAGTAGCACTTTGTCTCAAAATCCTAAAGGTCAACACATGGCTGAAGGGCTTAGGAGTGACAGTCAAGTACTCAAATATAATCTCATAAACTAGATTTTTTCCATTTGGAGCTACAAGAGCGATTCCACTGTGATCTGAAAAAATGATATTTGAGAGAGAGCAGACTTCCCTGAGGAATGAGTTTCTCACGAAGTAAAAAAGCTCCCACTCCCATGGACAGAGAAATGGTCGTGGATGTGGAAAATGATACTTAGGTCGGCTTGAGATCTTCCCAGGGTGGATTTCTGATAAGAGTGTTCTGATAAGAGTGCCATAGTGTCTTATTTTGGCTCACAAAAATGCTTTGCCTTCTGTTGGATTGAATTCCATCTCTGCATATAACAAAATTGTTTCAAAAGTGTCCATAATGTTACCATTTTAGCTTTCTTTTGCTACCTCATCTCTTTTTCCCTGGGCAAAATGAGCCTGGGGAGTTTTATTTTCTGTGTGTCACACAGATGTTTTAATTTTTCATTTTTTACAGTATTGCATCACTTTTTGTTTCTTTTTAAGATCTGTACAAGGCCTCTTAGCCTCAAAATGGACAAATCTAAAACTGTTCCCTTTAGCTTTGAAAAATACAGGGAGATGTTATTATGCTGAACTAGTTGTGATTCTGTACAACATGAAACTTTTTTGACCTTGAAACATAACTGCTTTATAAGCAATGTGAAATTAAAAATCACATTTCCAACCCATCCCATCAGCTCCTCCTGCCCTCTTTAAGGGACTGACTCATGTAAGGGCACTGCAGTCATAGTGCAAGTGCTTTAATTCTGTAAAGGTTTGTTTCTAATAGAGAAATTATGCCTTAACTTTTGCTTTGGGGAGCAGAGGTTTATGCCTGCATCATTGCAGCCCATTCACCGTGTGGGTGAAGAGAGCCTAGTTCTGTATTGTGGTTTTGTTGCTCAGGAATATTGGGAGCAGGCTGCCTGATGGGGGGATAAAACAAAAATGGAATTAGCACTGAGAGAAAGCTAACTTTTTCCCTTTGCTCTTTTGCTGCTGCAATGACACTTCTGGCAGTCTCCTGTCACAGTTTGATGTCCCCAATGTGGAAAGGGTGACTGAACCCCAAGGCTTGTTGAGCAGGGTCCTCTGGATTCCAGCCTGCTGCCATTGCCAAAGTTGTGACAGACTGAGCTGTGCCAGTACAGCTGGGACATAACCACCAGTGTTCCAGGTGAGTTTGTCAGGCCTCTGGTATTTAATCCATTCGTGTTACACCGAGCCATGGTTGCACCCCAAAGATAGGCAGCTGCCTCTGGTTTGGTGTGTGCCATTTTCTTCCCACAAGAACGCAGTAGTCTCTGCTGTTGCTCAGGGGTGGGTAAACACCACAAGCAGAAGATGCAAAGCCCTTTTGTAATGTTGCTAAATAAATTCTGAGTCTCGCAGGTAATTCGTTGGCTGCTGGGAGTGGTTGCAGGAGGAGCTGTATGTTATTATATGTTTGAATTAAATAAGCTCTGGTGGCTTCCCAAGTGCTAGTGCCAATGCTCTTGATATATAGGCAAGCTGGTAATTAGAGAATGCTGTTCTTGTCTTCACAAGGCTTCCTGTCCTGAGCCTTGTGATGTTTAGACCATATTTGCTGCAAAGGACCTAATCTAACTAGTTCATCTCTGGGATCATACTAAACTTTACAGGGAAGCTGGCTTTCCTCCACCCTGCCTTGCTTCACTTCAAATTAGTATTCTCTCTTTTCTTCTAAATATACAAAGCTTTTTTGGCATGTCTATTTTTGTGGTCAGCAACTGCTCTGCCAGCCCTAAAAAAAAGCTGGTATGGGCTCTGCGATTAGTGCTGGGATTTCAGATCTTGGTCTAGTTGAAGAGCTAAGAGCTGAATGGTCACACCCAGGAGGCAAAGCTCTTGAAGGAGGGCTCCCTAGGAACTGCTGTCCCACTGAATCCAAGCAGCAATCTGCACCTGCAGTTTGTCTCACTTGGTGTTGCTGGCTGTTGCTAAGTGCCATTCTTTTCTTATCAATTGGGGATTGTGCTAAAGAGAACAAAGATGTTAATGGTCTGGGGTGAAGTCACTGCAGCACCAGCCTGCCCTTTGCTGTGTGACAATTTCAATAATTTGATGATGGTTGGCTGCCAAAGTGCACAGTGCTGCCCTTCTTAGAGCTGTGACGCAGGGCTGGGTTGCATTGTAGCTGAGGTTGAAGTATGACTGAACTTTACAGCATTCTGGACTTGCTCAGGTTGAATGCAGTTTTACGTACTCTGTGATGATGTGTAGCACAGAGCATCCTGATAGCACAGCTTGTCAGTTTAGCACAGCACTCTGCAGCAGTAGTGAGATCATCTCTGGGTTCACTAAACCTGTTTCTACTCACTCTGTAACACATCTTTATCTCAGCATCATGCTGGGTTAACCACACTGATTAACCATTCCTAATTCTTGACTAAGCTTGACTGGTGGCAGGTTGGGAATTTTCACCCTGTGTCTGTGGCTCACCAGAAAATCAGCTCCTGCTTGTTTTCTCAGCATTCTGATAATTACCACTGTTCATTACAGAAGGATGGGGAGATGGGCCAAAGGTACGCAGGGATACTGTGTCAAAGGTTAGCATCTGATCTTCTGAGTCCTCAAACAATGGCTTCATCATCAAACAGTCCTACTGGCCAAGTTGGGCTGGAGGGATGCATACACCTCTCTTTTCCCTTCCTGGCAATTGCTTTAAAGAGAGACATCGTGTCTGGCATTCAGATGTATCTTTTATGAAATTAAAAAGGAGAAAATGTGTGCTCATTCTTATAAACTGTGTACAATTACAATTCTGCCTATGAGGCGAGTTTAGCTAAAGTATCTGCTGCATGGATGCTGCCAAAAAAATGTATTTTGGTTTTCTGAACACCTGCTTCTTTGCTGTTATGCATCTATATTTTTTGCTTTAGATGCATGACTTATGTGGGAAAAAGTAACTCATGACAAGCAGCTGAGCAGCACTTAAGGAGACATAGCAGGAGTCTAATCACCGAAGGGAAGCACTAGTTTTCAGAAAAATAAAGGCAGAAGTGAAAGATCAAAGTCTCTGAGTGAGTTTCTTGTTTGAAGCAGTGGGAAGGTGTTACAGGCAAGTATGTGGAACGTACAAGATGTTAACTTACTGCTTCACAGAAAGAGCTAGTTTTTACACATTGGCATGCAGGTATCTGTAATGATGCTGTGCTGTGGCAATGCAGCATTTTTATATCTGTCCATTTTAATGTAGAGAACAGTGATATAATGCAGATTTTCTTGGAATTAGGCATATGGGCTGAAACACTGCAGCCAGTGCTACGGCTTTAAACTATGTAAAAAGATAGGGGCAGGAGGCAATATAAAAATGAGCAGAAAAGTAAAAATATGGGTCATAAATGCTGTTTGACTCTGTACCACTGTCTGAGTTCCTGATTGAGTCTTGGTGCAGCTTGTTTTAATCCATGTGGTGGGAATCCAAAGATGAAAAGCAACCATGACCAGACAAGATGTGACTGTCATTCTCTAAGAAGATAAATTGCCATGGCAATCCTGGCCGTTGCTGTTGGGGAGATGGCTGATTTTGGCCAGCTGCTGGGTAGCTGGAGATGGTGAATCCCCTTGGGGATAAGGTGCCTTTTGGATACTTAGACAAGCATGCAAACTGTCTCAAAACAAAGGCCATTAAATGATTTCTTCCTGCTGCTTGTGATTAAGTAATGGCTCTTGTAAGTGAATGCCTGAGAGGCACCAACAGTTTCTGAAGGACAGCAAATGCCAAACCCAGTTGGAGCCTGAATTTTTCCCCCATGTCAAGGGGAAGAAATGGAAGGTTTGACAGCAAGAGAAAGAGAAGGCTGAGTGCCTGCTGTAGGAATAGTATTTACAGAACCCTAGACTAGTTTGGGTTGGAAGGGCCTTTAAGAGCCCTTCTAGTTTAACCCCTCCCTACAATGAGCAGAGATCTTCAACTAGGTCAGATTGCTCAGAGCTTCACCCAACCCATACACAGTATTTGATCTCTGTGCTCATGATGAGGATGAGGTTGGATCTCTCAGCTGTCACCCAGTGCAGATGCTCCTGCCAGCACAAGGGAAGTGGCTGCAGCAGGGAAGAGGACAACAAGTCTGCCCCTTTCACTGGAGTCTGCTTAAAGCAGTGATGAAATGGGAATCTGGGGCAGTGAGTTTCACCTTTGTTAAGCCAGTCTGCAGCTGATCCCTTGTGTCTGCTGGTAGAAATACGCCCTTACCCACCTGCTTGCAGTAGGGGTCAGATGAGAGCTGCTACTGTGCTGCCTTGACACTGCATAGCCAGGTGTAAGGATGAGAAGGGGAAACACCACTCCCCCTTCCAGCATCGCCTCCCCCGTACTTCAGCGTAGCTCTAACAGGAAAACTGCCCCCTGAAGGGCTGGTGAAGTACCAGAGCTACAGCTGGCTGTGATACCGAAACGTGTGTTTTGTGGGACCAGTGCCAATCCAATTCTCCTTTTCCCCAGCTGCAGTTACTGTAAAAGCTGGTTTCAGATTGCTTGCCTAGCTCAAGATTGGCATCATATAGCTCAGCTTTGCAAACCCTATTTGCTGTTCATGGTGTTTTTATCAGACCTGATTGTTATTCTGCCAGAGACTGTCTAAGGTAACCTATTGAAATATATCCTAATTTCTCCCTTCCTCACCACAGAACCCCCCTGTGAGGGTAGCTGTCATTATTTCTGACCTTAATACCATGCTAAGAAGAGGAGTAACTCCTGGAAAATTGCAGAATGTGTTCGTTCTATTTCCATTATTTTCACTGTACTCCCTGGCCATTACAGAGCATTGTCAGGGACGTGGGGCTGGCAGTGGGCAGGAGCAGGAACCACTTCATCCAAGAATCTCCCACAGCTGTGAAAGCTGCAGAAGGGCATTGTGTAGCTCTTGTTTCCTTCCAGAGTGGAGTGTGAATTATGAGCACAATTGTCAGTGCTGCGAGCACCAGCAAGGGAAGCTGCTGATAAATGAGGTGCAGTAGCAGCAGCTGCAAAATCGCTGTCCTGCTGCCTGGGGAAAGGCAAAGTCATCAGAGAATTAAGATGAACTGCTAAGCATATTTTGCACTCAGAAGGCAGTTCCATAGGAATTAAAAGGAAAACACTGCCATATAGGAGTTTTTCTAACTTCTGCTGGAGCTACAGCTGCTGTTCTTCAGGCCTAGTATTCCTTCATGCAATGAACTGCCCCCACACAGCTTCTTCAAATAGGATCAAAAGGGTCAGCTGGAAAAATCTATAAAGAGGTGGAAAAATTCGAAGAAGAATGCAAAGACTTAGAGCAATGACTGCTTGGAAATCAAGGTCAAATCATGCCTTAATAGCTAAGAGTATACCCAGGAGTTCAGACGTCTTAAATCAGACCCTAATTATTGTGACTGAGTAAAAGACAAGAGTCCATATGTCTTTTTAAACTCGTGTCTTGTGCAAGGAAAAGTGGCTGTGTGCCACCAACAGAGAGTAAGAAAATGCTGTCTTCTTCCTCTTTGAAAGCTTTCTTTTTTGCTCTCATGAGATTGAGATTTCACACTAGCCATCCTAATCAGTAGGGAACACTAAAGTAGTGGTAACCACTTGATCTGTGCTGAGTTTGGCACTTTGGAGTGCCACTGGTGCTTGGTCATCTTGTTGATATAGAGAAAAAAATATATTAATGAGATCAACCTCAAATTTGTTTTTAAAACTTCTACTTCAGTATGACTAGTTCTCAGTTGTTTTGGTCACATTTCTCCAGCTGAAGACTTGTGACTGTTTATATGTTTTGCAGTTTGTTATTTCAGTTATACATGAAGTGTGGCAAATCTTTAGTTTCTGTTATTTACTTTGCAGCTAGCTTCCCTCACCCAAGGGACCTGGAAGCTATTAAACCCGTGCATTTTAACCAGCAGAAGAAATAGAGCTGCCTCCTGCCTTTCACTTCTGCTGGCACACAGTGGTTTCTGATGCAGTTAAAATTCAATATAAAATTACCTGTAGGTGTGACCAGCTACACAGATGAACTTTGAAACACTGCAACTTTGAATTAAAAGCATTTTTTACCATAGGCCTGACACTGTGGCATCCTCAGAAATGGTGTAAAGAACCTGGCAGAAGTCTGTTTTGCTGAGCAGCTGACTTCTATCTGGTCAACACAAAGTAGACTTAAGTAGAGCTTTAAGACTAATTCTCTGTGCATTTCTCAGTTGAGGTCATGAGCGGAACGTGAACCCTCAGGCTCTGAAATGAAAAGATGGGTCTCTTCTAAAGCAGCTCTTCTGAGGAGCCAGCCACAACCTCTGGGTCAGGTAGGATACAATTTTCTCCCATGATTTGTGTTGGTGTCTGCAGGGCTGCAGCAGAGCTCTAGGCTTAGGCTTGGCCTTTCTGTCTCGGATCTAACACCTGGGCTAGAGGAGTAGGTGCATGTTTGTTCCCCCCCAGATAAATCCCCTTCTCCTGCGTGGGCAGCACTACTCTTCATTGGTGCAGGGAAAGGCAGCCCAAGTGCAGGCCAGAGGGTGGTGGCTGCCAGGGACTTGTGACCAGGACAATGATTTACTCCTTTGACTTGACAAGTCTAGGCTCTTCCACCATCTCTGTCTGCCTTTCAGGAAAGGGAATGAAATCTTGCAATTTCAATAAGGATCAAATGGGCAAGCTTCAGTCCATTTCCCTGCACTTCATGTCATCCCGTTGGCTTTTCTTGTTTACAGAAAAAACAAGAAAAATTTCAGAAATTTTTTTTTTTTTTTTGTAATTTGCATTTCTCCTGTTTCTTCTCTGTCTCTTTATGTACCTTTCCTCCCTTGGTTAAGGATTTCAAGGGGAATATTTTTGGCAAGTTTTGGTGCTTTAAACTCCATCTCATTTCATCTGAGTGCGTTTGGTTGCAGTTAGTGTGTTTGCAAAATTTCCATTTTTTTCAATGGCATTTGGATTGGACCGTATCTCCTTGCCAGAGGGTTTGTTCCACTTTGTCCTGCGATTTCAAGATTTCGTTTCCTTTCCTGAAAGGGATTATGAAACCTCTTAGCACACTGCAAAATGCCTCAACTAGAGTAATTTCTCTTCCCCAAAGGTATAATAAGGTGAAAAGCTGGCCCCTCAGCCAGTGGTTCAGTGCAGCTGCCATGAGACTACGGGGTAGAGTACGTGGCTGATTCTCTCTTTCCCAAGACTGCCCGTGCTGTGGTACAAAATGTAGTTATTCCCAGGGGCTGGTCTCGCTGAGGTTAAATATGTGCCTTCCTTTATCAAACTGCTTTCTTCAAGTTCTGCACGTTTCACAAGATGGTTGAGTTACTGGTGAGTAAAATTTACAACCAGAAACCTCAGGCTCTTTAGAAAGAAAGAAGAATTGGAAGGAATGATATGTACTTCAAAAATTAATTTTTAGGTGTTCTGACATGCAAGTGTAACCAATGATAATGAAAATGACTTTTTTTTTTTTTTAAATAAACTCTTAGCAGCTGAAAAATGTGATCACTCTAACAAAACAAGAAAGCTTAACCTGCAGAAAAGCTTAACCTGCAGCCGGCAGCTTGGCTCTTCCATAAACTCCCTTGGCTAACAGGCTGTATTTGTGCTGTCTTACTCCGTGACAAATGTCCTTGGTGCCACAGTGGTGTCACAAACCTGAGCCAATGGTGCTTATGGCTTCCAGCTGGGCTTCTGATTGCTGGGAATACCACAAGCCAAGCAGATCTTGGGTTTGGTGCAAGCAGCATCCAAAACCTACCTCATTTCTAATGCTTCCTGTCCCAAATCCATTATTAGTCAGGAAAATGTTGACCTTGTCTGCTGTACCTCAAGCACAGCAGCCTTCTGGTCATTTTTCTGAGCTGACTGCTGCAGTTGGCTCATCTCAGGTGGACTTTCTATAGAGACTCAGATTATAGTTGGTGTTCACAATTGCAGTTGAAATCTTTGTTTCTGGAGAAGGCCTGATGTGACACTGGCTAAGAGGTAGGGGCCAAATTTAGGAAGAATTCATGTTCTGATGAGAGGGGAAACCCCAGGGAGATGTTTAATCACTGCAGATTGAGTGATACTAATGGCGAAGTTTTTTTATCCTTTGTGTTAACAATGACATGTCATGCTGTGCAGAGTGCACTGATAAGTTACTCTGTTGTCTTACTGGCCACAATTCTTTCTTTGCTGACCCTACCCTGCCTATAGTATTTTTTTCTTCATGTTCATCTGTTCATGTTCATCTTGGCTATCTGAAATTACATGGCCAGCTTTCCCGGGAGGGTACCTGCCCATGCTTATAAAGTTTTTGGAAGGCCACAAACAGGTTAGTTACTTCTTTCCATTTACCATCTCAGAAGGGAAACTGCTGAGACAAGATCTTCCAGGAATGTAAATGACTCCCTTTGTAAATGCTACAAGTGAGGAAACATAGGTTAATGTCACCCAGGGGGGGCTCCTTTGGAGATTTTTCATGTCCAGCACTATTGCTTTGGTTCAGGGATTCCAAGCCAATGTTTTTATACCTGAATTAGGAAACTGTGGATTTAACTGATGAACACATGCATTTATTTTTAAGAAATCTCCTGTGTGTTAGAGATTCATCTGCAGTGCGAGGTTTGGGGATTACTGGAGTGCTTCTTCCAGGTTTGGACACTGGACTGGAAGGCAGCAGAAGACTGACAGTAAAACCTTGTTTTTCAGGCTGCTTGATGTGCAGAGGGCAGTGTGCTCTGTGACCTGCCTGTGACAGGGTGTGCAGGGGAGCAGAGCTCAGCATGTGTGTTTGCATGCACAAGGTTTCAAGAATTCTTGCTCCTCCCTTGGGGAGAATGCTCTTCACTCACCTTTTTCACTTCAGAGGGAATAATTACCAATGTTTGTAGGTTTTCTTCATTTGAGGTAGGTAATATTCAAAGCATGGTGGCACATCCAGGCTGCAGTTTCAGAAAAAAATTGCTTGAATTTAATGTTGATGAAAATCTAATGTTTCAACTTTGAGTCAATGCGTCATGTGTCAGGCTTTCAACAGCATTAAGTTGCCAATACCTATAATAAAATCCTTATCCATCTGGCCATCCTTAGCCATAAAAAACAACAGAAAAATCTCAGCTACCATCCAACTCTAAACCTGTTTTCTTACTGAACCAATCTGCATGTATCATATGCCATTTAAAAGCTCATATCAATAACAGAGATATAATCAGAGCTTTTGTTTGAATATTTTGCCACTTAGAGCACTACTTTTCTCTCAAAATTTGCCTTGAGAAAGAGAGCATCTATTATGTTTTTTCTTCCCAAGTTGCATGGGTAACTGATGTTTAAGATGTTTATAAGCAAAAAAATAAAAGGTAAAAAAGCCTGTGTGTAACTGATAGGATGAAGACTTTATATCCACACAGCATTTATTCTGTAAGGGGACCAGGATTTCTAGGTTGTCAACTCTTTATTGATTATTTGCACTCCTTTTGTACTTTGCCCAGCACTCAGATCTGATAGTCTTTTAATGCTGCTACAGTTGGGATTTTTTATCACATTGAAAAACAAACTTAAATTAAAATTACAGTTTCAGAAAGCAGTGTTTAAAGGCAGAATATGAGGGGAATGAGAAAATTTATTTTTTCCTGTTGGGTTTTGTAGCTGTTAGCTAGACAGCAGAGGCATGTTGAGGCTCAAGAGATGTCTCTTCATTGCCAAATTCCTAAACAAAGTGTGAGAGAGGACTGATTGAAAACCTCTTCAGTTCCCACCTCCACCTCTCCAGCTCCTGCCTTGTCCCCTCCTGCCTTGCAGCCTTTTTCTCCATCTTCTGCTCCTGCTTTTGGTTTGGGGCTCTTCTACTCTCATCTTTTCTCATCATGGTCACCTTCTCTTGGTATTATTTTCTCACCTTTTCATCTTTAGACCTGTTCTGTCTTTTGCCTGTTCAAAGGGCATGGAGCTCATGCAGAACTGGGCATATTCACTGAACTTGGGTGGCAAATTCTTATAGATTGTTTCTGGAAATTATGAACCCCGTGTCCCAAGCTGTAGGGCTTGGTCAGGTGGAAATTCCAAAAGCATAACCTCCTCATGATGGCACACTCAAGGAATTTCAGGTGTCCTTTGTGGGGTTAGGTGTGAGAGCTAACAAAACCCATTCCTTCTACTTGTTTTTCATAATATAGGGAAGGAAACATACTTTCCCCAATTTCTGAGATAAAAATGGTCCATTAGAGGTGAATCCTCTAAAAATGAGACAACCCATGCATCAAATTTAATTGAGCGGTTTCTTTGGAAAATATATAAAATTTTTAAAAATAGCTCCTTAAAAAGTAATCATAATTACAGGTGCTTCTTAGTAGTAAAATTGACATACAGAAACCTGGCTTCTTTTAAATATCGTGCAGGACAAAAAAAGAGAAGAATTAATATCACAGGCAGTACTATGTATCTCCCTATCTACCTGGACTGATGGGAATTCATTTTTTTTGCTTGGACAACATTTTAAAAAGACAAAAAAATCAGCCAATACAATCAGCAAAATTCTTCGCCTTCATTAACTAAGTGCCCAAGAGACAAATGGACAAAAAGGTAGGTTCTTGTATTCAAGAGGAGGTTGCAGATTAAATGATGCCATAAATTTACCCCTGGGCTAGAAGCAAATTTTCTTCTAGCATAAAAGTCACCTTTCAGATATGTTGGAATCTTTGCAGTGTGCAGGCTAAAATGGTGGGGAATAGCTCTTTAGAGCTAAGGGCGAGATAGTGCAGAAGTGGTGTGTATCTATGGTGGTGTTCTTCACTTGTCACTGGAAACAGGCTGCAGGGGCTGCAGCCATTCAGGTGGGGAGGAGAAACTCCCTGAAATGCCAGGTCGTTTTTCTGTAATTGGAGTTTAGTATGAACTAGCTGGCTTCCAAGTAAATGTTGTGCACAATTAGGTAAACTGCTAAAACTCGTTATTACAAAGATTATTGTTTTTCCCAAGGAGACTCCTAGCAGTGCATTTCCCATATGTTATCCACTTCATGGGACTGTGTGTCTTATTTCACATGTGCCTCATTTTAAATAGTCAGTACTATGTATTTTTAATTTATAGCCAAATATTTCAGCATCTGAGAAGGTAGGTAAATACTGTTTGCCTCATTTTTGTAGCCAAGGCAGCTAGGGAATAGAGAAGTCAAAGGTTTGTGCTGTGATATATTGGCATTTAAGCAAATGACTAGCAGTCTCCTCAAAACTGAAAGCGTGACCTTTTGTGAAATGGCATTCTTTTATTGAACAAATGTGTTTTTAATGTATTCTGTTATAGCTGCTTGCTGTTGTGATTATATGAAATTGAACTGCCTTTTGCAACAACGAAAGCTACAGTGGGAACAAAGGGACTGACCTGGTTTTGACTCTTCTTTCTCTTCTGCAAGTCTGCAAGTGCATTTGTTGTAGCCTGTGCAAATCAGTTGCTGCAAATATTAAATCTCAACTTCCATGGTTTTGCTATGAGGCAGCCTGTAAGTCATGAGTCAGTGATGGGAGAAATGAGAGAAACTTGAGCTGCAATGTTTTCATGACTTTTTTAAAGTAGGAGCATTTTGTCAAAGCAAGTAAATCCCTACTCATTTGCTTGCAATTTTAACTCAAACGACAAACCAGCAGTGTCTGAGAACAGGTTATGTGGGTTCCTTGCGAAACCCCTTCATGAGAGACACAACATCCTCTTTCCCCCAGCTGAAGGCTGAGAAAACAGCAGGTCAAATTTCTGCTTGTACCAAAGTCCCAGTTCTTGGTAGTCCTGCAGCAACCACTGTGTCAGCAATTGTAATTCCTGACACTTCTAACTTGGAGGAGGGGACTGAGAAGGGTACGTGAAATATGTTTACCTTAGACAAAAATGGAAGGTATGTTCATTGCTGAGAATCTATCATCAGAGGGCACAGGCAAGAAAATAATTTTGGTAGTTCATTGCCTAAAATCCAAATGTATTCTAGGTCTTGAACACAAAACCTTCAAGCTTGGAACAAGTGGGCATCTGAGAGTGTGGAGATAGAAAATCTAACTTCTCCTTTGGACTTTTCTCACTGTGTACAGTGAGACATGACAGCTGTGAGCTGGAACTGCCACCTTCATCTCTGAGGGTGCCCTTGTTCTGAACCATTTTGCTGCTGCTCCCTTGAATAGATATAGCTGAGTGCATAGGCAGAGCCCAGAAAAATACCCCTCTAACCTTATCACTAGCCTTGCTTACATCTGAGGAGAGAGAAGCTGCTGAGAAAGTACATGACCTCTTCAGTACAAAGAACTGTGAGATGTTAATTATTGAGAAATTCATTATTCCTTTTTATCTTAAAGGAAAATGCAAAAAAAAAAGCATTAACACTGGGAAGGGAAAGATTGTCATTAGTAACTTCTGGATTAAAAATTTGGGATAGGCTATTCTGTTAATACACGTGGAGGGAAACAGGCAGTCAGACAGACCCAGCTCCCCAAGGCATTTGTGACCTTGAGATCCACTTAGCAATGCTTGGGTTGGTGGTTCCTGGGTCTGTTTATGAGGATGTGTCTTCAGAACATGTCTGGCTTTGACAGATCCTTTCCCTTCCTCTTCCAGAATCACTCACAGCCCATCCAGGGAGTATCTCCATCACATGCAATTGTAAATGACCTCTGCATAGTGAGGTACCTGCTAGCCTTTCCTACAGCAACCATGTGATGGCTGGATGCAGTTTGGCAGCTTTGTGTGTCTGATCCACAGTGGATCCGAAACTGGACTTCTCCTGTTTTGTTGCCTTCTTCTGTTTGTGTCTAAATTAAACACTAAGGAGTAATGAAGAAAGATGGTCTGGTGGTTAAATGTATTCAAGTGTCAATACAGAACACAGAACTGTTTCTGTCTCCACCACATCTATGGCCAAGGACAAATTATTTAAGATATCTGTGTCTCAGGATTTTCCCATATAGGATGAGGATGAAAGGCTTCTCTGGGTGACTGAATGATTTGAATGCTTTGATTCCTAAGAGAAAGAGAGAAAATTTTTAAAGTATTTCCAAATTGATAGTAAAAACAGGTAGCCACTTACAGCAAATTATTCTGCCACTAGCTCTTCTCCACTTTGTCAGAGCAGTTCTGGTTCTCAGTGGAAAGAGGATGCCCTGCATATCACACAAGATACCCAGAGTCAAACAAGAGTCAATTTCCAGCTTTCTCTGACTGCTCCAGTGAGCATTACAGTGTTAATGGTGAATAGCAGAGAAATGGCATATTTACTCATTCTGATTTCACTTGCTGTAATGGGAAGTAATTCTCCTGAAGTCAATGGGATTGCAATGGTATAAGAGCTGTATGAACTTCTGTGCCCTCAGGCTGATGACAAAAATTGTTTATGACCATACCATAGCAAACACATAGAGAAAAAGCCTCAGAGCAGGGTAACATTCTGTAAATGATATAAAAGCAATGTGTTTAGCAAATGAGCATTGAGGAAGTAGGAATCTGAGGAAGGCTTGCTGTTTGTCTGGTTTGCAGAGCTCTCTCCAATGTTTTGCCTTTCTACCCCAGCACAGAGCTTCAGCTCTTCTAGGATCCAACTTTCCTCACCAGCCATTGTCTACTGGCCAAAAAGGTTCAAAATAATGCAAAAATGTTCAGTCCCCATAAAAGATAGATATATAGGAGAGGTACTTGGAAAAGGGCAGCTGTTGTCTTTCTGACTGCTCCAGCTTCATGCTTAGTGTTGGAAAGCAGAACAAAAGACAGAGGGAAAAGATGAAGGAGGCCGAGGAACTGAGGGGACAAAACCTGTTGCCCTAGCAGAGGGTAACACCCTTGTATGGCAAACTCCAAGGACAAGATCCAGCCATGGCCTGTGACATTCCCTTCCCTTCAGCCTCAGCCCTGTGTGGTGACATCTCACCGTGCATCCTCTCACTCTGATGCTGGCCCTGGTGCCCCAGAGGCTGGAGGTCATTGAGCAGTGGGCAGGGAACCAAAAAAAGGAGGGTAGATGGGAGGTAAGAAACCAAAGAGCAGTTCAGCAACATAAGAGTACATATTAAGAATGAAATGGGGAAAAGAGTGTTGCTTTTTGGCTTCAAGAAAGTGATGTTGACCATTCTTCCTTACAAAAGAAAAAAGGCAATTAATCTGGTCTTGGGACAATGTCAGGGCAGTTATTCAGGAAAAGTGGAATGGGAGGGTGCAGAAGCCACAGGTCACTGGGGGCAGCCAGAACAGTGCTGGTGTCAGGCAAGTGTTCAAGGACAGGGAGGACAGAGGAACATGAGCTAGTGTGTGCTCAGGTGGCCAAGGGGATCAATGGCATCCTGGCCTGTATCAGCAATAGTGTGGCCAGCAGGACCAGGGCAGTGACTGTCCCCCTGTACTCAGCACTGGTGAAGTCAGACCTAGAATCCTGTGTTCAGTTTTGGGCCCCTCACTGCAGGAAGGACATTGAGGTGATGGAGTGTGTCCAGAGAAGGGCAATGGAAGGAGATTCTAGCGAGGTGGGGGCTGGTCTCCACTCCCAGGTAACAAGGGATAGGAGGAGAGGAAATGGTCTCAACTTGCACCAGGTGAGGTTTAGATTGGATATCAGGAAATATTTCTTCACAGGAAAGATTCTTAAGCACTGGAACAGGCTGCCCAGGGAAATGACTGAGTCACCAAAACGGAGGTATTTAAAAGACATGTAGATGTGGCACTTGAGGACATGTTTTACTAGTGGACTGGGCAATGCTGGGTTTATGGTTGTACCTGGTGATTTTAAATGTCTTTTCCAGCTTAAAAATTTCTATGATTCTTCAGTTCTGTCTCTGCTTCAGTGCAATAGGATCTGCTTTGGGTCTGAAGGTGGAGGTTTGAGAGAGAAAGGAAGGCAGAGTTCATACCTCCCTTTCTTTGCAGCTGCTCAGTCTTTTTTATATCTGCAATAGAGGATTTGGATATATTCTACCTACAACTCACCTGATTAGCTAAAGGGGATTATATTAATGCAACTTTGAGTGTAGGAAGTCTTAGATCAGCTTTAATTTCACAGGAGCATATTAACTGCAGTACTTTTAAATTGTTTTTTCTTTAAATGACTACAAGCATGTCCTTGGAGAAGGTTGCAGCAGTTTTACTGCAAGAGCTGAAACTTTTGTGAGCTTTGTGAAAGAAAATTCCATTTGCCAGTTTCACACCCTCATCAGAAAAATTCCTTTTCACTTCTTAGGTCAAGCCCAGAGATATCCACCCAGTAAACTACAGTAAGAAACAGGTTGTTCTGAGGGGTGGCCTTGGGAGGAAGGGACAGGGAATTGAGGTTGGAAGTTCCTTATTGGAAAGCTACCAATGAAAACTACCAGTGCTGGGCTGGGAGAGGGTGGCTGGGAGATGGGGGAAGCATTTTTAAGGTATACAGGGAATAAGTAGAGCAAGCCCAGGGAAGTGGTTGGGCTGGGGGATGGTCTTGCTGATGGGTGCTTAAACAGCTACATCCTACCAGTCCAAAATACCTCAGTTACTAAAAGCTGCCTACAACTTAGTTATTTTCTTTTTCCAACAAGGAAAATATTATGTCTTGTGGGAAGTCGTGAGGATGACATACCCAAGAACATTGCATATTTGATTACTAATCATATAAAGTAAACATCTTCTAAATATTTCCAGCAACATCTGTGCTAGTTTAACTACTGGTTTATGTTGCATTCCTTTATGGAAGAATATCCCAGAAAGTAGAGTGAGTGTCACTGCTATCCATTACAGGAATTAAACTTGTGGGATTTTCCTGCTTTTTGAAGCTGAATGCCCTTCATCCTTTAAAAAATGCTTTCTTCTCATTTTCTGCCATTGCATAATCATGATTGTCCAAAAATTTCAGTGCTTGCCTATGATCTTATATACTAAATATTTGGCTTGGATAAAAAGGGAGCACAGTGAGATAGTGATTTCACTCATGGGGGGGAGGAGAATGCAGGAAAAAACCCTCCAAAACCTGCATCAATTTAACAGGAATAGAACCTTAATTTTCTGGGGGTAAAAAATAAAACCAAATACAAACAAACAAACAAGTCCCTGACCATGCATCTTTGAGCCAGTAGGAGAGATTAGCTTCGTACTCCAAAAGAGGAAAAAAAAATCAATAAATGACTTAAAAATGAAAAGAACAAACAATAGCAAAGACGAATGTGGATAGAACTCCCCCTATAGATGAGGCCACTGAGATAAGGCACAGTTGTCCTGTACTAGGATATATGGATTATATGTGCTATAATAGGAAGTAAAGTATTAAGCAGGTATATATGTTGGCATTTTGGAGGAAAATATTTCATTTTTACTGACAGGCACTGCCTTCTTGCTAGATTTGCCAAAATACTAACTTTTTTACAGCAGAATTTACAATACGTCCCAATTCTGAGCAGAAGTGTGGGTATATACCACAACTGAAATAATTCCTTTCTGTCAGTGAAGAGACAATTTTATTTTAGAATAAGAAAAACAAAGAGAAACCTCTGGTGTTACTACAGTAGTAGAATTCCTGCAATTTTATAAAAGTTCTGGATGTGAATTCTCTGTGATATTGAATTACACAGAAAGGTTTTTTGAGGTCATGAAATACCAACATATATTGGTCCTTGAACTACCTCTGAAAAAGTCAAATTTTTCACCCCCAAGAAAGAGCAGCCCCAAGAAATGCAAGCACTTAATGGCTCTGTCAGTTCTATAAACTGAGGTGTGTCAAATCCCAGTTTTCTTATTGGAATATGTACCCCTCTTGTATCATCCCAGGAATATCTCTAGTCCAAGTTTGGACATACTGTAAGATGAGAGTAGCTGAAGTTGTGCAGAAGGAGAAAGGTTGTGAGGGTGAGAAAAACTCCATAATTTCATAATAAGGCAGAAGTTCCAACATAAGATGAGGCCAGAGTGTTTTACTGAGTTGTTGCCAGCTCAGTCACCCCTGTGGCAGCACTTCTCCTTGTCCATGCAAGTGGTAAATCCTCCCACTATTGATCTAAGGATTGGAAAAGAGTTGTTTAGCATTTCATATCATCAGTGAGCATTTTGGCTCACTCACCCAAGCCAGAGAGAAATGAGAGGGCAGCTGTATGAGGCTGGTTTTCTCTATGGGGATTTTTACCCCTGGACAAGGTTGTCTTGTTTGCTGATGCTCCTATGCTGATTGTCTGTACTATCAATGTAAATCCCCTCTCTTCTCATCAACATGGAAACCAGTAACCTGGCATTGCATTGTTCCAATTTCTCTTTCCTGTAAAGAATGTTGGACTTTCAGGAGTGAGACAAAGGGTAATGGGCAGTGGGACTGAAACAGCAAATGCTTTAAAAAAACAAAACCAAGACTTAGATGTGGACTCTGCAAATCAGAGATAACAAGACTGACCTAAAGATACAGAGTTAGTTTCCATAGCAATGAGACCTATGAGTTCTCAAAATATTCAAGTCTCTATTAGGCTAGAAGCAGATAAAAATAATTTGCTTACATAAGGGCATGCCAGATCTCATGCAGCAAAGAGTTCGATTTTAAGCACATGAAGATAATGGCTCTCCATATGTACCTGAGTCTTTTATTTGGCTGGGAAAGAAACACTCTTGGTGTGAAAAAGAAAAATGCCTTTATAAAGCTAGCTGGCTCTTTTTCAACCCTGACTCCCTTGCCTAGGAGCTTTGCCTGTGCTTTCTGCTGTTGTGCTATCTTTAATGCAGACGTTGGGTTTTCCCATGGGACAGATTGATTCCATTTCACCAAGAACAAGAGGCAGCACTCAGCACTGCTCCTTCCTCCAGACTCCCCTCTAGATTGGCTGGGAGGCACCTAGGACCCTCCAGCTCATGATTTGGGTGTGATCAGATACACTGACAAAGAGGAAAGAGCATGCTCTGAAAATAGGTGTGCTCAATAGGTGACTACTCACGGGAAATATTCTCATCCCTTCTTCCCGTTCCACCAGCAAGGTCTAGGTGGAGTTACAGAGACGTGACCAATCATGCACTGCATTTCCTAACCACAGACCCTGCAGCATTCCAACTGGAATGGCATGGAGGGAATGAGCAGTCTGTGCTACCACACCACGCAGAGCCCTGGTGTGCTGCACCAGGAGATGTGTCTGGCCACTCTGGTGCTGTCCCAGCCAACGCCGCGCTGTCTTCATTAACCTAACGTAAGCTGGATGTAGCTCACTTGCAATGACACTGCGAGGGCAGGACTGCAAATTTAAAATGCTTCTATCCTCTATTTTCAGCTGTTTTGCTGTAAAGAGGCATAGGAAGCCACCAGTAAGCGTGCCTGAGCTGAGTCCTTTTGTAACCAGTGTTACTAAATCATATAATAGCTCGTGGAGCTGATCTCTGAGGACACTGTGTTCCTTTAGAAAAATCTGAAATATGTTCCTTGTACTCATGAATTACACCAAAGTTATTAAACTTAAAAAGGCTTTTCACAAATTAGCACTGTTTCCAAGGCAAAGAGACTCTGAAGAGAATCAGGACTGAAAGGTATGTCAGGGAAAGCAAAAAGCCAATGGTGAAAAATAATCCCCTGAATAGTTCAGGAAGTTTCTAAAAAAAAAAAAAAGTGTTAATGACTCCCAGCATATTGGGAAGACCTAATTTAATTTTCTAGTAGTGTAACCTTTAGTGAGACACTCCATTAGCTAATTGAATGCATTTCATTTATTTGTTTCCAACTTGGGTGACTTTGTTTTCCTATCCACCTTCCTGTGGTGAAAAGCAAATAAAATACTCCCCAACAGCAAATTGCTGTTCCTTTGTTCATCCATCAATTTAAACTAGGATTACTTTCCAAGCACTTAATAAGGTGCATGTCTTATGAATGCTTTATAAAAATGACAGAGCTGCAACACTGCCTGGTGGTGCTGGCTGCCTTCCAGTGATGGACCAAAGATACCATGGGACCACAGATTTTATGGAAGGGAATTTTATGTTGTAGCTTGTCACCAGGCTACAAGAGTCTCAGCAACACACTACTATAACAACCAAAATAAGCAGTAAGTTGGCAGTGGGTTCCTACTCCCAGCACATGAGGAAGCATAGCCATGCCATAGCTTAGAGAGCAATTACAGCTTTTGGAGATCAGCTGGCCCATCTGCTCATGGTGCTGCTGCTACTATCAGCAAGGTGGAGTTCAGCTTGGAGCTGCTCCGGCTTTTTGTTGGGCCTGTCTCTTGTGCCCAATTGAGCCCCTGACACCTCTGGCCCCACCTCTGCTCTTCCAGCATGTACAAACAGGCACTGGGAGAAAAAAGAAACTGCTTAATATCCTTGTGCCATGGATCACTGTGAAGGGAAGCACAGTCCTGAGGGCAGCAGCTGCTGTTTGCAGCAAACAGAGGTGAGAGCAAAGGGGAGGGAGAAGGGCTGAGCAGAGCTGTGTCTGTGTGTCTGTCTGCACGGCCTTGCCCTCTCCTGTAGCACGTCTGAGGCAATGCAGAGTTGTGGTCACATCTGCTGAGCAAGAACTGGACACCTTTCCACACTCCTGGGAGCAGCTGGGCATGTTTGGAGACCTGCTGGGACTGTGAATGCACTTCAGTCAGCACCTGCTGCTTCCCAGGCAAGTTCTAGGAGATCTGGGCATTTCTCATTTTCCAGTGGAGGTCACTGCCTTGTGTACAGTAACATACTGTATTTCCCAGTGGTTATTTTTGGGGAAGGTGAGGAGATACAATGAAATTCCTTGGGCAGTCCTTTGCCATAAATGCCCCTAGTTAATTTCTCAGCTCTGTATTTTACCTAGATTATGAATACCTCAGCAGTCAAAACTTCTGGTTGTGGTAAACCTCTTACACTCATACATTGCTGGCATGGTGTTAAGTTCTTTGCACATGCATGGTTGGGTGGAAGAGCTCTGCCAGTCTCATAAGGCCTTTTTCTACTGCCACTCTCCAATTTCTGTAATGCATTCTTAGCTGCAGATGATTATTAGTTCATAAACATGAGATTTCTTTCAAGATGGGTTAATCAAAATAACTGGCAAAATTAATTCTCACTAAAAAAGGAAATGGGATTCTGTAAAAGAGTGCTCTCTCTTCAAAAGGGATTAAATATTCTCCAGAGAGCTCTTCTAGCTGCTTAAACAGTTTTGTCATTTAACTCTGGAATACTTGTATGGATTTATGACAAAACATCAGCTAAAAACTTGATTCTCAATGGTTTTCTGCAGCAGTGGGTGCCAGTGGTAGGATTTCATTAGATCTGTTGAACTTCAAAGTCAAGTATGCCAATAATTTGCCTATTCCAGGGATTCTCAGAATAGACCCTTGTAGGGCACTAGTCAGATCAAATGTTAAAAAATTAATGAGTGGTTACCATGGACTTTGGTACCTATGTGTTGCTTCATCGTCAGCAGTCTGTCACATCAGTGTGCTGTGCCAAAGAGAAACAGAAATGTGGTACAACGTTAACCTTAACACATAGGTGACACCCTCAAATAGCAGGGGGAAAGAAGACTAGGCCCATTTCCACCTGGGACATTCAGACAGAGATGTGACTGTGAAACTAGAGAATGTGAAAATGACAATCACTAGTTGGTTCTACATGGTGCAAGTGTTACAGAGACAGTGGGCTTGGCAGTGTATTACTCCTTTAAAATTTTGAAAAAAATTATCTAAAGAGGTAATAAGGTGTCACTTGGAGAAATGCCTTCCTGCAGAGATTTTAAGCAGAGGAAGAGTAACTGAAAAAGTAAGGAATTATTTGAAATGTATCTAAAGGTCACAAATGGAAAACAGGAAAGTGATAAGATCCAAAGTCCATGACAGACTGTACCTCTGAGGTCATGGGACACAAATACAGCCAGGATAGCAAATATCACTGTAAATAAGTCAAGGTTCAATTTTCAGTAATAAGCTGTATTTTAAACTTAACTTGCTTGAGTGAGATAACCACATGTATTACATTTATCTTGGGGACAGAAGCAGCAGTGCAGTGTATGTGTTTGTCAGCAACACTTCAAGTAGTCTTTATTTGAATTCCTGTCATGCTTATCTGCAGGCAGGACTTGGACCATATGTTGGTAAAAGAATTGCTACAAATAGCTGAATCAGAAGCTCAAAAGAACAGGGTGGCTTAATTGTTCTCCCTGAGTTTTCTGCTTTTCATCTTACTTGCTCAGTGTAATTATTCAAGCCCTGTGCAATCAAACAGCACATCAGACAGTGATTACGCAGTGACAATTGCTCAGGCAATTACTTTTTCCTTGTCCCACAGAACTCAAGTCACTTCTGATTTGCCCAGGCTGTACTTAGAGCAGTATCTGGACAAAGCCTTCAAACTGACCCATATCCTCCAGTTTGTCTACCCATTCCCAGCTGTCCTTCCCTTCATCCCTGCTACTCCTCTTTCTCTGCGTTTTCCTTAGGACAGTACTAAAACAACTGTATGTGTCTGGTGGCCTATTTCAACTGCTGAAGAATTTAGACACGCACTTACAAAAATAAGCATCTCTGTTCCTAGCTGAAGTCTAAAATAAGATCCATTTGTGGATCAGGACTAGCAAGTCTGAGCATCAGGGATGCTTCTGCTGCAAGAGAAAATTGGATTTCTCTCCTGCAGGTTTCACAGCCCAGTTAGGAACATTGTGAGGAGACAGCTGGGTAGACATTGGTGCTTAGATTCAGGCACACAGATGGAGATGCTCATTCAGATGGAGAGGGACTTGCCAGCACTTCTATGGCTGTCACAGCAACCCACAGCACAGAAGGGGACCCAGACCCTTTTTCCTGTGCTGGGCACTGAAGGCTGGGTCCCCCACAGCTCCCCCCTGAGCTGTCTTGGCTGACACGGTTGGGTACAGCAAGGCACTGGGACGTCCATCACAACAATCAGTAGGAGTTATATCTTTTGGTGGGTGGTTTTTTGTGGGCTTTCTTTTTGTTGGTTTTTTTTTTTCTTACCCTGATAGAGCATTTTGAGACATAAGGGGAGCTCATAACAACTCTGTTTCTCAAACATGTCAGAGGAAATAAACCAAAGTTTTTCTCTGGCTTTCTCTGGCAGACATGAACAGTTCACTGTACATACTCTAGTAAAAGGAGCAACAGCAAATTACTTTTAAAAATTTAATTGGGTTTGATTCCACTGTGCCATTTGCGCTAAAGGGACATGATTCCTGATTGAGGGAGGGTTTAAGCTCCCAGGTAATTTCTGCCTGTGCAGCTCAAAATACAGTTCCAGCGATCTTATCTACCCTCTCTGTGCCAGCTGTGTGTGTTCTTGCTCACGTTCACAGAGTAAAGTGCTCAAATCAGTTGAATCCATATTGCCCGCAGGGTCAAAAGCTCAAGTGCCTGACACCACCTACCTCACACTTGCCTTTCCTTGTCTGGACAGGCAGCCTGAATATTTCTAGAAAATGCCAGTGACACCAAGGGCTAGGGGATTTGGGCCGAGCGCGAGGTCAAAGCCGACATCACAGAGCAATTAGATAATCAGCTTCTGAAATCAGTGGCTATTAAATACCTGCAGCCCAGCCAGCATGGTGAGCGGCATGTGGCAGTGTTGAGGCTGAGGGTCTATTAGCTGAGCCAGCAGCAACTTCCTCCGAAGGCAGGTGGTATTTGGGAGAAGCAGATTATCTGCCTTCAGCCTCTCTGCCCCACCATGGCCATTAGGTGTGGCAGGGCAGGCAGGTTGTCCTCTGGGTTGGATTTGGACCATGGGTCACAGTGCAAAGCTTTCTGAGTCAGGACAGGGCTTGTCTCCATGAACACATGTAGGTTGTTATAATTTGATATAAGCTTAATCAAGTTGGCATTTTTAAGGGGTTTTGTTTTTATAGCCCTAGCTGTCATGGAAACAAGCTCAATTAGGAAAGAATAAACTAGAGTAAAAGCCAGAAACAGAGGCAAAAGACCTGTTTTAATCAGTAACTTAGGGAACGCTGCTCCTTGGGTCCAGTGTGGGGTTTGTCAGGAGCAAGGCTGGTGAACACAACTGCAATTGCACAGAGCAGATGAACTCCACACACATTGCTGAGCAGCAGACCAGGTCAGAACCACACTGTGCAACCCATTCAGGCTTAAATACTCTCAGTCCAGACACACAAACTTTGTGTTGAAGTCTGTTATTGTTTTAAAATTAAAATGAAGTGTGAATTTTGCTACCATCTAATATTTTCCTTGCTCTCAGTAAGCACTTGTGCAGACCTACAAATGTGGATAGCACTTCACTGACCAGGGAAATTGCTTCCCTGCAACAATTGCTCAGCTTGGGCGGGGGGTGGAGAGTGAGGACAAGGGCTTCTTGTGGTGAGATTGCATAGCATGAAAGCTCTGGAGGTGGGAGTGCATAGCCCTTCTGCACTGCATTGATTTTCACTCTGGCTATTTCAGAATAGGGCTGGGTGATTATTTTTGTATTTTTTTAATTTACTGGAAAACAACTCATGCTATTTATGAATTTGAGTTCAATTTTGCAAAACTTTCAAATGGGAAAAAAGAAATATGTTGTAAAAACTGTTTCAAAATGTCTTTTTTCTTTTTTTTTCTTCCTATTTTGAAGGAAACAGAGTGGTTTTGGTTTTCCAATCCTAGAAAAATATTTTTGGTTTGGTTTATGCAAAATATTTTCTCTCCTGTGTTTTCAAATAGACTGGCCAAATGCAAATAACAGGTCCTTTCATCCTTGTTTGTGCAGACAAAGAGATTGTCCTGTCTCTCTGTCAATTTAACTAAGGAATTTTCTTTGCATTTATTCAAACTGATTCTTTTCTGTCTTCTATCAGAAGAGCTACTGTATTCTTTATTGTGTAAATTTCACCGCATGACAAGATAATATTTATGTCTCTACAAAGACATTATTTAAAGCATCATCTAGAGAAATGATACTCAAGAAACCAAAAGCATTTGCCTACAGAGAGAGTGCATTTGTTTGGTGCAATCAAGGAGACAAATAAGGGTTGCAAAGTGTCATCTCTATGGTGACAGCATTAAGGCCCTTGTTCAGCATGCAGTGTGCTTTCACTTTCAAAAATTTGGGGGTGTTAACATTGGCAGAAGCCCTGTGAGCCAAGAATTACCACTTTGTACAATATTTTTGAAAGCATTATTCTAATAAGTCTGGGTGTCTTAAACACACTTGGTTAGAATATCCCAAGAGTGTATCTGTGGTGTAAAGGAGAGTAAATATAAGCACTGTGTTTTGTCTTAGAATTCGTTACAGATCATATGATAAATCATGAGCTAGAAGTTTTATTTTTCTAATAAATTGTTCTAAAAGCTATTTACTTTAACTTCACTAAGCTGCCTAAATTGTTTTTATTTTAATCTCTGTTGGGACCAATATCTGCAGATCAAAACTGAGAGTAGTGAAATTTGTTGATGCTTAGATATTTAAAAGAGAGACCTGGAATCTATGTCTGTTATTGATTTTACATGAAGAAAATGGTTCAGATCCATTTTAGTACTAGAAAAAGCCCACTTGGAAGTACAGAATAGGCCATAAAATCTATAGACTGTAAAAAAGAAACCCCATTGAATACTGAGAGTTCATTTATTAATAGATAGCTGCTAATGGAAAAACCCCTGTACCAGTATGCTAAATTTAACTTTCCTTTGCCGCATAGGGGGCAGGGGGCAAGGCAGGAGGGCCTCTGGTCACCTATGCAGAGCTCAGCTTTTGCTGGCCTCTCTCATGGCCGGAGATGCAGGATGTGGTAGCACACTTTATGCAGCAGCTTCTCCTATATTTGGGAGAGACCTTACATCTCCCTCCTCTGCTACTGAAATTCGGACTGTGTGTTGGCACACAGCAGTGCCCCGGCATGTACCTACTCACATTGGACAAGGCTTTCACAAAAGACTCTTGCTTCCTAAGGAAGTACACACAGCTCTGCACAAGGGTACAAACTGCCCCTAAGTACTCCGCACTGCTGCTTTTTTGGTAAGAACAAAAGGGATTCGGGTGCACGTTGTTAAATTCAGAGAAGCAACATCACAAATACAGTATATAGGCATAGAACACCCACACCTATTCATGGAGGTTATTCACACATGCAAGACATATATGTGAACCCTTATTTATGTTTTCCAAACTTGGACTCGCACCAGATTCATTTCAGCAGGAAATGTTTTCTGAGTAATGGCAGATGTTAGTCAATACATCGTGGACAGTGTACACCTGCCCTGTACAGACTTTGCAGGAAAATAATCAGTGAAGATTCAGAGTTTTATGGACAAAGGCGGCGTACAGCAGGAATGCAAAATGGATGTACTGAGGGATCAAAGGAGGCTTCAGAGGGTCTGAATGCTGCTGACTTTTGTCTCCCTGCATCACATTAAGTCACAAAGAATCAACCCCTAGAAATTAAATATTTATCAGTTTTGTACCAGATATCAGTTCCTTTCAGAGAGGTCTGGTGCAGTTGGGTTTCTTGTTTTCAATGGCTACTTAGCTCAGTCAATTAGCTCCATCAGCTTATTACGCTTCTACCTGCAGCTTTTTCTTATCATGTTACTGAACATATTCCTTTGCTTGTGAGCAGGGGAAAACAAACAGGGAGAGTTTCTTCTCTTTCTCTTCTCTGCATCCAGTGGAAAGATCAAATAGAAAAGTCTTCCCCTCTATCTTGCTCTTCTTACCCCTGGGAAAGGCAGGGGAAGGGGATAATCTCTTGTGTATTTGGGAAGAGAACACCAGATGCCCATGAGGACCAAAAGGGCAGCTGTTTAGAGCTGATCACCCTGTGGCTGGTCTTTTCTATTTGAGGGGACTCCTAGTCAGCTACAAATTCAGTTTATCCCTACAAATTTCCTTCAAAGGTCTTCAAGAAGCATGAAAGACCCCTGAATCTCAAAATCTGATTTTGTATAAGCAGATATAAGTCAAGGCAAATTTTATAACTGCAGATAACTGAGGCTGAAACCAGACTCTGAAAGGTTTGTGCACACATTTAACCCTGCTCACTTGGTCCATGAGGCGTGGGTCCTCACTTCCACATTCACTCCTGCTCTTCCAGTAACTTCCTGGGTTATAGCAAATGTTACACAATGTGCTCTTGGTCCCCAAAATTATTTTTCTTTCCTCTACTTCAGGAGCCTGTTCATCTGCTGTTCCATTCATTTTTCTAATCCCATTTATACCACAGTTCTCTAGTTCCCAAGATTTCTTATTTCTCCTTGCTTCTCCTAGCGGCCTCTCTCTGTCCTTGGGAAGCCTCCTCCCTGCCAAGAAGGCTCATTTGCTCCCGGGAGAGACCAATTTCCTTTTCCCTTCCTGTGTCCACTTAATGAATTATGTCTGTTTTCAACATGGTGTATAACAGGCAAAACCCGTGAATAACTTAAATGCTTCCTCTATTTTTGATGTTTTAAGAAGGGTATACTAGGATGGGTATACAGTGTTCAGTGTAAACATGCTGCAGCATGTTGTAAGAGCACCTTAACTATTGAAAAAGCTTGTTTAAGAAAAAGAAATTGTAGTATATTTTCATACAGCCCTGAATAAATCAGAATCCTAACGACTATGCTACAAACATAACAATGTTAAATATGGCCATATCACCACATGTGAATTTGCATGCATATTGTAAGAAAAAATGTGGTGTATGTCATATCCACTTATATACATTTAAATCATTTCACGAATCAAGCCTTGGGACTTCTTATTATAACCTATTGCAAATACGAATTCAGCTGTAACTAGATGTGTAAGAGGTTCAAAATAAAGACTAGGACAAGTGGAAAGAGGAACAAATTTAGGGTGTCTGAAGCCTGTTATCTTCTTCTGCACCCTGTGTTCTGCATGAGGCTGACTAACATGCAGGTTTGCATAATTACCAGGGTCTAAGCATCTGTGAGCATACAAACCCTGTGGGATTCTGGTCACACAGAGGCTGCAAACCTGATGCTTTGTGTGTCTCTGCAGTGTTTGGGAAGCATCCAGGCGGGGTCACTTCACGGCTCATATCACATTAGACGTCGCTTCCTCAAACAGCTTCTGCTGCATCTCTGTCTGCTCCAGTCATGTGGGAAAATACAGCCCACAGCCACTCAGCCCCCTTGAAAGCAGACATTGTATGGTGCCATGCAGCTTGCTTCAATTTCTGATCTACCCACTGTATTCTGTCTTGTTCCTTCCCTAGTCTGTGATTAATCTTGGCCATAAGGATGATTCAGAATGAAACTGAAAAGCAGAGCAAAACCTTTTTTCTACCCTCTGCAACTCAGGTAATTCCATAGACAAAGTCTTTCTCACCTTAATCTGTGCTCCACTCTGGAAATGTTTGCGGGTGAAGTCACTGAGTTTCCTCACACACCAACCAATTTTGCCAGGGTAGTGATGTCTGCAAGGTGACACATATGAAGGATGGGGGCTGGGCACTACAAATAGCATTTCTGGTGCTGCCTATTGTGGGAGATGTCTTTCCTGTGGAGGGAGTATGTTCAGGCTTTCTTGTTCTGTAATCATGTATAGCATCGGGGCCTAAAGACAGAGAAGTCAGAGAAACTCACTATTTAAATTATTTTTGCTACTAACCTGTTTTAGTATGCTTTATTTTCATTTATCTTACTTATAAAGCAGCAATTTTATATAGCTGTTCCACTTTGCAAGAACATTGTACTTGTTATACCCTTTGTTATACCTTAGAGTGCATCTCCAGCAGTGGGGGTCACATAATCCTTTTTCCTGCTCTAAAAATCTGGCTATCAAAAAAGCAGCTTGCCATGAAACAAAATTAGTCTCCTGGTAAAAAGCAAGTCTTTGTCATTTCTGATTGGGTGCCTACCTGTTAAAATGATGCTTTCAGTTTTATTTATATAAACATGTTCAGGAAATGAATATGTACTGGTCAAAGATAGGAATTTCAAGTAGCTTTAGTTCACTAAATTAGATTCTATGATTTTATTCTAATCCACAATTAAAGTGGCTTTAATTCAATTTAGTTTATCTCAACATGAATTTAAAATATCGAACACAAAGTCACTTTGTATAACAAAACCCAGCGATTTTAAGAGACTTTTCATTTCATCCAGAGATGTGTCTAGAAGGAGTTTTAGTGCAGAGTTACAAAAAGGCCTGGATTTATGGAATGAGATGCTGCTTGGGCTGATCAAGTGCGCACTCAGAAGGCACAGCGTGGGAAAAGCAAAATGAAGCAAAATGTCCCAGTTGCTGGTGGGACATCTGTCTGGAAAGCCTCACAAATCCCACCCAGGCTGAGCACCTGAGTTTTCTTTGGTGCAAGAGAGAAGGCTGGAGGGTAAGGCACAGAGCTGACCTCTGAGTTTCACTCCTGCTCAGGTTCCCCAGCAGCCTCTGCAGCACTGCTTCATTGTCAGTGGAGCTCAGGCAATGGTATCTTTGCAAGGAGCCCTGTGCTCTTATGGTCTGGGTGGACTAAATATAAATAAGTAAATCATGTCTTTTCTTCAGCAGCATAGAGAGCTAGAAACTTAACCTGAAGGCTGGTGATTGTGAGCTGTGTCTCTGCCCTGCACTGACAGGACAAGAGTGTTATGGGCACTCATAAATCACCAAAGTCTCTGTAGCATCAATTTACAGCTTGAGATTAGTATTGATATTTTTACTGCCAAAATTGAGGGCTGTTAGAGCTTGACAGCACACAAAGGCAGATTTTTGCCATTATGGTTATTACAAAGCACTTTGATAATAGCTTCAAAAGAGATACTCCAAATTTAGTATGACCAAGTTGTTATAATGATTCAGCCTTTGAATATAATTTAGCCAGACAAACCCCACACAGGTTTCCAGCTAAGGAAATATTTGCCATCCATGCTTATGACAAAAATGTAAAGTTCTAGAGATATTGCATCATTATAGTGGAGCACAGGTCTTTCTTTGGACAACCAGAGTTCCTTCTGCACTGCCCTAAAGCTTTGTCACACAGAGAGAATGTAAAGCATAGTGTGGATTCAGGCCTCTGTAAAAGCCACAAGCCACATTTTTATTTAAAAGGAAAAGCGTTAGAAGCGTGCTGACAAAGTCTCCTACTGGAGCAGCAGCTGATGATGCCAGATGACTTCTATTGCTGCTATAGATTTAAATCAATTCCCTGCTGGTTTACTGGTATTTATGAAATTGCTTTAGGTAGTAGAGCTGTATTGATCTAGATTGAGGTTGAAAAAAAAAATCATCCTCCAAACTATCATAGTTATCACAAAATAAAAACAAAAGTGCAAAACAGGAGGGTGAGATTTCACATTGCTCTTGCAAATGGGTGAAGCAAAACAGGAACAGTTAAGAACATTTTTTTTGTGAAGCATTTTGGAGCCAGAAAAGTTTCTGAGTTTCTCAGTTAATCAGACTGAATTTACAAGAATAGATAATACCTGACTCCTATTCCTAGGCAAGGGCTTAATTTCCAAGCCATATGTTTTCTCAAGATGCATATTAACTGAAAATATATCACTGTGCACAGAGACAATTGAAACAAAGATCTCCCCAGTACAGTTGAGAGTCAGACCAGCCTCTCAGTTAATGTTGACAATTTTGCTTTGACTGTGTTGCATTAACAGGGAAGGACACCTTTTAAAACTGGATTCTGTCCTATTCAGCATGGGGCTAAAATTTAAGTGCGAGTAGTCCATGCAATGCTTTCTTTAACATCACATCCATACTTCCAGCATCCTGTAATCAGCAGCTGAGCTCTGAGGAGCAGGTACTACCTGAGTGCACTTCTCTCAGTCAAGAGCTGATGCACAGTGTGGGTCCAAGGCCTCTTCATTAAGGGGTCTTGCTAATTTATAGCATTTTTCACTGTTTTTAGAGACTGTGGGGAAATCTTCCTAAGATTGTTTCACTAATCCAGTTGACAGCACTTCCTCAAAACAGTCACATCGGTGCAAGTGCAGAGGCAGTGAACTGTGCCATGGATGCAATAATGAAAAGCAGGAACTTATAAAACCAACTTTGCTGCCAGAGAAAATACAGCTTGGATTTGTGTCCTGATTTCTCCATCAGGTTTATTATTTTTCAGCTCTGTAGTCTGGACTGTCATGTAACTGTATGTTCACCTTTTCAGAGAAGAATCCACACTAATTACATGTGTTATTTTCCTGTCTGGGCTTCAGAAGAAACAATGTATTTGAATAATTGGTAGAAATCGTATTGTAATTTAATAGAAAGCTAAGCAGTCTCTCAGTGCTTCCCACTGTGTGATTAACATTCTGTAAGGAATTCTCTCATGTTTGTCATACAGAAACCAAAGTTTAGACTTTTGTTCTTCCTTGCAGAAGGAAGGGAAAGGGTAAACAAAGGAAATCAATTATAAATGTTCCATTAATAAGGATGAAGATAGAATATATCTGTCACTGGGAAAAACCCTGGCTTCATTCCCAAGGGACTGACTGCCTCTCAACAGTTTTGGCTTAGCAAAGGTGTTTGAGCAGGCTATTCTTGGTCAGATAAAGAGAGGCAGTGCTGGCAGCTCGTGCACGGTGCAGACTTGAAATCTCTGCAGTATGCTCCCTAGCTGGGTCCAGATGCACTGATTCTCCAGGCACAGTGAAGGACATAGTTATTTGATCAAGCTTTTGGAGAAAGCTGTGGGTATATTCCCAGAATGATGAATGGAAGAGATGATAGTAAGAATGACAATTATTTCAGTAACACTGAGACTGGTTTTCCTTTTGTTTCACTGTTACTCCTGAAATATTAATTATAAGCTATGACATTAAATTGTATTTATACTAATGTAAATAAATAATCCTATAAATCTGAGCAGTCTTATTCCCCAGTAAGCACATATGCTAGGAGGGCATATTTAAAAGCACAGAACCAAATCATTGCTAAATACAGAGCCACTGCTTAAATTTACAACACCCTTTAGGGAATCTCCTGCTCCCTCAATAATAGAAATAGTTCATTCTACTGGCCAAACAGTAACTTCCAGATGGCATTAATGTGACCAGCTGAAGCTGGTGGTAAGAGCTGCTACTCATGGTGAATGTAGTTGTGCATATTTTGTGTAAAGCTTCAGAGAATCAGGGCCAAAATTTGCCTTGTCACTCTGAGATGAACATCTTTAACCTAACTTAAACCATATAAATATATAGCAAATACCATGAGTTGTGCTTGGTATTTCTCTGACAAACTCTTTTCAAATTAATTCCATGTGTGGACTTTTCTTTTTCTGGAGTTCCTGGTTCCAGTTTAACTGAAACATCCCAATTGCTTTCCAGGATATAATGGCCACAGCTGGTTTTATCTAGCAATAGCTATTTCATGATGGCTTAATGAAAAGCATAAGCAGGCCCTAGACATGTGTTTACAACAGAACCTATTAATTTCCACACAAGCTGAGGGTACTCTGTGATTTTGCTGGAAGAGGGAGCTGCTCAGAAAACAGAGGCCCAGGACTTGTGATTCTAAATCACTGATAAGGCTTTCTATTATATTTTAAAACTGCTAAGTCAAGCCAGACAAAGCGCTAAATATTAGTTTTTGAACCAAAAAATAAAGAAATTATGAAAAGCTGTTCCTCCCTTACAGACTATAATTTCATTGCTCCAAATCCAAATGTGTCTCTCTAGTTATCAGGGACAGCATAGCATCAACAGTTCCTGCATCTCTCTGTTGGTTTTTCCCTTTTTTTTTGCCCAGCCTCCTAAATATCCCCCTTCAGTCACAGTGTTCAGCTGCTTGGTGTAGGAGCCCACCCTCAGAGAACTCCCCTGAGGCCAACATCTGACAAGAGGCACGGGTGCTGGATGGGATGCCATGTGCCATTTCCTTGCAGCAGTGCCAGTTCCAGCCCCTCTTGTTGGTTACCCAGGGTGCCAAGGGCACTGAAACAACTGCTTCTCAACCACCTGGTAAAATGTTTTGGGGTTTTTTCCTGGTTTATTTTTAACACAGATCAGTTCGCTGATCTCATTTTCCATGTGGCCTCAGGGGGTGCCTTGGGAAGAAGCAGTTGTGCCAAAACAAACAGTGTGAGATGGGAACAAGTGGCTGAAGGTCAGGAGTGCTGAGCTGGCGTTGTCCTGAGGAGCACTGCAGCCAGGGCACTGCTCCCACCTGGCAGGCACGGAGAGGTGAATGCCTTTGGGTCCCTGGGGGCACTGGGTGCCAACCAGGGGCTGCAGCCATCAGCAGATGAAGGCTGCTGCAGAAGGATGGTTTGAGGCTTACAGTATAACCCTTCTGAAGGCTCTGACATCACAAATGACCCGTCAGTTGTGGCACTTGCATAGAGCAGGTAGTTCAGACTCATGTGTAGTCGTGGTTCTTCTTTAGCACTTTCCTTTTTTACATACATATCATGAAGGCAGAAATAATAGGGCCCTTAAACACAAGTATTCTTTTAATAACCCAGTTAGATGTCTTTGAAAAGTAACTTGTACCACCTGCACTGTACTTCAAGCAGTACGTAACTCTGCTTTTATTAGCTTGTCATTGTTTTTCTAAACTTCATTAAGAGCCTGAGGCTGGAAAAGTGCACAAGAAATAAAAACAAGCTCTACCTTCCTGTCAGCTGCTAACAGTCTTTCAAGCAGTTAATCAGAATGTTCTATGAGAATAACAGGAATGATATAGTGAATAAGTCCCACTTGGTCAGGTTTATTACTTAGTTTACCATTTCTGCTTCCTTGAGAAGATGGTTTCTGAGGCTGTATGAGAAGGTCAAGCCCCTTTTGACCTTAGGATTGTCAGTTGGATCAGGAGATCTGTACAAATTCTAGGACACAGCTGTAGAGGTATGTGAGTGCATTATTTTTTAAAATATTGGATCATGGCGAGGGAGTCATATATTTTGTTGAAATCAGAACCAAGAAGCTTACAGATACTATTACATAAATAAATCCCATTTTATTTTTAAGGAATTATTTAAGGGATTAAAAAATAATCTTCCTATCTTTAAACCACTGGAAATGGAACAGTAAGCACAAACCTATCTGGAATATTAGGAATTTTGGACATAGATGGTTGGTTCTTTATCTAAAGAGTCCTATGCTGCATGTGAATAATATGCTAATTATGAGCCACCTGCTAACTTGTAAATCTGCAATAAAACACTTGCTTCACTACATGCAGCAGAACTCTATAAATAATCAGGTGAATTTTACTTTTCCTTTTACAAGGTATCAGTGTCACTAATAGCAAGCTGTGCATTCTCGATTAGCGATTATGTTGCCAAGATTAAGTTACTTGTTGTGCTTTAAAAATAACCTTGGCTATTCCTCTTGTCTCAGAATTGCCTGGCACAAATCTTTCACAGGAGCGATGCCTGTGTCACACAATACTGTAGTGACATTATTGGATTAAAGACAGTCAGCAAGAAGGGTCCAAAGCACTTCCCAAGATAAGTTTCTCAGGAAAAGTGCTTTCTACAGAAAACCTATGCTCTTAAAAGAGTGTAATCCACCATCTACTGAGAATAACAGCAGCCTTACCATGATATTAGATAGAAAGCAGGGTAGAAAAGCTCTTTGGCAGAAAAACCTCTTAGGACAGCATGTAGCACAGTAGTTGGATGGAAATAAGGTTATCCAACTTGACATTTTTCTGAGACTTGCTCAATTTTTTAAATGGTATTAACAATGCTGCAGAAGAGTTGAGTAGGTAAACTGACAGGCTTTTTTCATCTCTGGGTGCTATTTGTTCAACTTACACCATGCAGTTTTACCACTGTGTGCTCCTCCTGACAGGGAGTGGGGACAGTATCATGTTTTCCTTTAGTGAACAGACAATTCAGCATAGCCTCCAGATATTATGCCACTGAATATGTTGGTGCTACACTTATATCTTGAATATTGTGTGCAGTTCTGATTCCCCACTCTTTTCAATCTCATAAACTGATCTGTTTAAAGGAGAAAAGATACAGAAAAGGGTTGATGTGGATGTACTTATCTACCTGTGCCATTCTGTTAATCTTAACAACTGAAAACTAATGGTAACCTAGAATCAAAGTCAATGTTTGACTTCATTTTTTTCAGGAGGTTGACAGAAATATTCTGTTCTCTCTGAGAAATGGCTGGAAAGGATGTGGTAGAGAGCTGTTAAAGAATGACCTTTCTGAAGATGAATAAGGAGCAGTTACAACATTTCATAAGCCAAAACCTAGAATTAAATTCCTAGAAACATATTTAAATATCAAAGGGAAGTCTTTTTTTCACACAGTTCGTAGCTAAATTGGGTCACCTTTTGGTAAAAAGAAGTTGCAAGGTAAAAACCTGTGAATGAGATTTAAGAGGAATTCTGGCAAGGATATAAGATGATGTGAATTCTTAATCTAACCCGAAAGTGCTGATTTTATATTCCTGTGACTTGTACCTCAGTAGTAGAAGCTACTGCTGTGTATAGCTTGAAGAGCACATACTGATATGTTCAGTGCTACTGGAGCACATATCCTGTATTACAACTCAATTTATACTCTACAGATATTGGCTGTAGTATTTTGGTGTTTAAGAAAGAAATAGAATGTTGAAGTACAATCTGTACAATCCTTGTTGAATTATTACAAGATGTCACTACACTGAAATGTGTCAGTCTCTAAATAAAATCATTATTAGCATGAGTCTATACACAGACCATCACTTTAATATAAATGCAGTTTCCAAAACACATACAAATTCTTTAATAAAGGTACATATTTTTGTTAGCCCATCAATTTTATTCTGGGTTCTGCTCGTTTACACTTGTACATTTGAAATTCAAATGAAACTGTAGTAGGATAAAACCTCTGAAGCTGCTTTTAACTAGAAACCTGGAGAAATCCTTGCTGATGCCCAGCAGGAGGTTTTCATTCAGCCCCTGGAGCAGAACCTCATTTTCTCCTTGAACACTGCCAGGGCTTTTTCTTCAATATGGAGGTGCAGGGCACATTTTAAGTAATGAATGAGAACTGCTGGGCAAGGCATAAAAGCTTCCACATTGAAAAAGCATCCAGTTCATGTTACTGTCCCTAGGTGTGCATGCCTTTATGTGCCTAGCACACAATAAATAATCCCCTGTGGTTGAAAAATACCCAGATACTTGATATGAAAAACGTAAACATCAAAGTTCTATTTTTTCTATTTAGGCATCAGACTATCCAATGAAACAATGACTGTGGTACCATTTAACATACATTTTTTGTCTCTGCTTAATCTTTCTTTACTGTGCTGCCTGTACTTTAAGCACCAATCTGTGATGTTTAACCAGGGCCCACTGGACAGGTCCCTGGGACCTGCAGTCCTGCTCCAGGCTGAAGCAGCATCCCTGCTGTGCAGAGGGCTCCCAGAACCCAGCACTATCCCTAGCTCCCCCTGTGTGCCACCCCTTGATGCTCTGTGGTGGGAGGGTGGCTGGTGTGGCCTCTCCTTGCCTGGGAGGGTCCAGCTCCTACTGCACCAGGGCTCCTGTGCCCATCACCACAGTGGCTGCCTGCTCTTCCCCTGGTGCACTGTGGCATTTCAGTCCCTTGCCTGTGCGAGTGTCCCTGGTGCTGGCCTGGTCCCCACACTGGCAGGGTAGCAATCCTGGGGAAGCAGCCCCTGCAGGTGCCATTGGATAGCTGGCTCCAAGTGAGGCCCACATCTGTTTCCCTGCATTTAATAAGTCTGCTGGAGACTGCCCACTGACAATTAAATTATTTGTCTTCAGAAAACTGGAGTCGTAGAGACCCTGACTTCCTGGGTTCCAGCTGCTATTTGCTGCTTCAGGGGGTCTTTGTCTGAAAAAGTGGATCCTGTGCAGCACCTGTGGCTCTTCAGGGTCTTCCATACCAAGAAGTTGATCTGCATGAGGACATTTCCTATGGAGTAATTTTGTTGAGATTTGGGGCTTTTTTGGTGCTGGCAAAAAATTTGGAACAAAGGAGCCCCAAACAAAAATCTGCCTGGCACCCCTGTCAGAGATGCCTTGATTTCTGCCAATCCTCCAGCTGCTGGTTCCATCTGTTGTCTCCTGATTTTTTTTTCACTTGTAATCACCTTAGGGCACAAGCCATTTCTGTGTGTGTGAATCTAAAGGGGCTGGTATGGCACAATACAAATCCTCAGTTCTTCAGCAATACTACATATAATATTAAAACTACTTAGCAAGAGATTTCCAGTATATTTCCAACCACATCTGAAATAAACATCTAATCAATGAATAATCAAGGATACCAGTGTTTCTTACACTCTAATTAAACATAAGTGGCAGCTCTGATTTGTGTACTGAAGCATCTTTATTGTCACTTTAATAGTTTTCTTTTTCCCAAACATCCCTACAGGGCAGTTTCAGAGCATTTGATTGGCAATGCCTGTCCGTGCATGCCCACTGGCACATGCTGATCTTCTGAGTAAGAACTGAGCTGGTGGACACTGGCTTTGAATCACCAAGAGTTATTTGTTCATCAACATTTTGCTGCTGCCTTCTCTTGGCCCTTCAGCTGCTCCTCCCAGTGTGACTTGCCTCAATCTCTCTTCCTCTTCCCAGTCTGGTCTCCCATTATCGCTCCTCCTCCCTTTACTTTCCCACAAGCCAGATTTTTTTTGTGCTCTGTCATACTGGGCTGGGAGTGCACCCAGCCTCTGCCAGGCACATCCAGGGCCTGGTCACAGCCTCCTGTTGTCATCTGCAATGCTGTGCTGGGCTACCTTGCAGCTGGGAGACAGCGCACACAGGTAGGCTCACAGGCTGGCTTCATGCTCTAGCCCATGTCTTCATGAACAAGTGTAGCCATTGAAAATAGCTGTACAGTTGAAGAGGTGTTATACCTACACAGGTGAGGCCATACTTGTTGGTGTGCTTATGTTGGTACTGATTTTCATACGAGAAGAGGGATAACCTTTATTTTTGTTGTCTGTATTTATGCTATGCAAACTTCTTCCACAATTAATGGTGGTCCACAATGCTGAAAGTAAAAGGTGGCATGCTTGTATTTTGTGTAGAAAAAGCCTAATAAGTCAGAGAAAGATAAAAGATGTGAAAATACAATGCTGTGTCATTGTGCTGTGGATTAAATCACATGATTTCAAAATTTTCAGCAGCAACGAGAACAGCAACATCAGTAAAAAACATTGCAGAAGTACTTGCAGTTTTGAGGCAGCCACATGGTGGACATGAGGGCTTCCTCAGGCCTAACAAATAAAGTGTCTTGTTGGAGAGGTCTGTTTCAGAGATGGAGGGAGATATCAGGCACTACCACAGCTGCAGCACATGGTCTGCTTTTTCTATCTGTGTAGGCTTGTTTGCTTGTTTTATTTTAAAAGAGTTTCAACACAAACAACATAAAGCCCCCACCTAGGTTAAGAGTTTTGTTTCAGTCCACAGTGAGGCATCTCAATTTCAGCTGCAGACTTTGGCTCAAGATGCCAGGCCCTGGACTAGAACAGCTGAGATGTGGACATGTGCTCTTCTGCCATCCCTGCTGTGGAGAGGGGGAGGTCAGGAAATCAAATGTTGGGATTAGTAACACAATACACCACAGTAGGAAAATTCACCAGGGCTCCTGAACACTTTGGAGAGCATATTCAAAATCTTTTGCTTTGGTGTGGGGTTTGGGGTTTTTTAAAATTGGTTTGGTTTCTTGGGTTTTTTTTAAATTTCTTTTTTCAGTGGACTGAGCTCCTCTATGGATTTCACTCCAGGGAGCCATGGAAGAGCTGGTCTGTTCTCCGTGGGCTCATGGAGCAAACTGCAGGAAGAAATTACAAGGACTAACAGAACTCTGAAGTAGATGACCTGCAGCCACATTAATTATTGATCATGTTAGCAGTTGATGAGTTGTGCTAAATTGATCTGTGGCAAGATAATGTGAATTAAAAGCTGCTTAAATATTTAGTTTTGAGCTCTTTCTATATGGCAGGAATTTAAATGAAGGGCTACACAGGAGTCATGACTGGAATCAACTTTTCAGTAAAGATAAGCTGTCAGAATAAAAGGTACTATCTAAATGTAAATCATGATTTATTAGAGGAGGAATCTCTTGCAGGTGAACATTTTAATGGAGGACTGGAAATCTTTCTTCACAAAAATCTCTAAAGGTAGGATGATAGATTAAGATTTTCTTCTTATTAGTTTAATTCCTCCATATTTTACTTTAATTAAACGCTGCTGCATCTGAGGTAGTGCATGAAACATTGTAGGGAAAAAGAGAGACTAAAAGCCTGTAGGAAGTGAAGGAGGACTATTGGCTGAAACTCCATATGTTTGTTGCAGCACTGCAATGCTGTACAGCTGGAGCACAGCTTGAGTGAAATGAATCTGTAGATGACTGGTGAGAGGAAGCAAGGGGGCTAATTCTGACATTGGATACATATATATGTGTGTGTATATTTATATCAGGCAAAAGAATTTGCTGATGACTCTGCACAGGGGCTTGTAACAGAAGGGAGCCAGCGCCCTGAGCTAAAGTGCCTTTGCCAGTGAGATAAAGGCAGAAGAAAAAGGCTGCCATCACTCCATTTGAAGAAGAGCTGCTCAGATCCCCTCAGCATGCTCAGATCCTACTGCATTGCCTCACAAACTATTTTGAAAGACTTTATGATATCATTAATGGAGTTTTGAAGATTGACATGCATTTTTGTTTGTTTTAGGTGCTGCAGTTCCAAATAAATCCTTCCCTGGCTTCTCCCAGCCTCTCTACAAAGAAACATCCTTAATGTAAAGCAGGCTTGGTCCTGAAGTAGAAATGTGGTTTATTTCAGCAGTTTAGTGCAAACAGGCTTGAGTTATCTTTAGTGAGAAGAGGAGGCTCCTGCCTGCTGTAGTTCCTTCCTTACAGTTTGTCTCACTTCATTCCTTCATGTACCAGAGAGCACTTTGGTATTTGAGGGTATTTGTCTTGTTTTTTCTCACCCTTCACAAAAGCTGTTCTCTGCTTAACATGCACATTTTTTCCTTGGGAGCCATTTTCCTCTGTAGGCTCTCTGAGCTGGCCAGCTGCCAAACAGTAGGGTGAGCTGCATGAAAAAGCCTTGATCATTGACAGGCTGTCTTACAATTTCTTTTCTTGTATTCAAGATGCAGATGGATGTTATTAGAAAGGTTTTTACTTCGAATGTGCGCGGCTTGTCCACATGGCTGAGATTAGTGCTCAATACTCATATAATGCTTTTCATCCTCAAAAGGACTTTACAAGCTCCAGCCCTCAAAACGCCCCCACAAGGTAGGTGCACGAGTTTTGCTATATGCGTTGTAGCAAGGAGGGACACGTGTTAGTAACTTGTTCAAAGATGTATAGCACAGCAAGCATAAATGAAGAATTATTTACACTTTCCTTATGTTCTTCTGTGATGTGTTCCTATGAAAAAACTAAATTAAAAGACTTCACCATGGCAACATGTCTTCCCCCATGAAAGAAGCGATTAGTGACATCAAAACTTAAAATGTATCTCAGGTTATAGTACTACTAGATAAAAATGCAGCATTTCTAAAATTTATGAGGCCAAATATGCTACTGCACTAGGCTTCAATTAATACAGCAGAACAGGAGCCTACAGGGATCGTCAAAGAGACTCAAATTTGATAGAAGATTTGGAGCACTTGCCTCAAACCATACTTCAAAACAGAGGGAAATGATTATAAGAAGAATGATGAAAAATGCCATCTCAGTTGAAAGGACAGTGCAGGATTACTTTTTTCTTCTGCTTTAACTGCATGATTATAATTAAAACAGCTCCAGTAACCTGAACAGTCCCAGTATGAACTCCCTTCCAGCTGAAAGTTCTTGTAATATTGTACATCATCTTACAGAGGAGGCTGAAATAAGCTGTAGCTGTAAAAGATGTCTTAATAATTATGTATTTGTCCTGAGCTTCTACTGGCACGACTACACTGACATGCTTTACCTTGCACAGACAAGCCAGTGGAAGTTTCAGTGTTGACCAGCACACATAACCTGGCCAGGGCCACTCTGGGATGTGGTTTCTAAACCAGGTCGGCAAGACCTCAAAGGCTGTCTGATAATCATCATTTAAGGTCTTTGTAGCCTCAGTGGGCCTTAGGGCCTGCATGGGTAGCTAGAAAACTTGGCTTGGAAAACAGTAGCCATCCTGGCTGCATAAGGAATAGTTAATAAGGCTGTGAGACGGCAAGGCACTTCTGAATAAACCAGCAGGGGCTAGCTGGGGGAGACTACAGGCACAAGGGTTTGCTCCATAGCCATACACCTACTTCATGCTTACTGGGTAAACAGATTGCAAATAGCCTGTCTGGTCCAAGTCCTGAGGAGGGTAAAGCTTGATAGGCTAAATCAAGTGTGTATTTTAATTCTGTTCCATCTTCCCTGTTTTTTGACTAAGCTTTGCTTTCTTTCAGATTTTTAACTGGGTAAATACTTGCACACTTATGTCAACTGAATGAAGGATTCTGTAGCATCTCAGGGAAGATTGTGAGTGCAAGTGAACTCACAGGTGTGTCAGGTAGGACTGCATGCTTGGTGCTGCATGCAGTAGGGTGAAGGATTGGAATGGTATAAACTAATCATGCTTTTTTAACCCCAAAAAATGTTTCTTACTTTTTTTCCAGAATACTTCTACATTCAATCTTATCTCCCTCTTGTTTTCCAGGGAAAGGTATGTGGCCCCACAAAGTACTCTGGAGAAAAGGGAAAAGTGAGCTATTGTCTGGTTTTATGACTACTAGACAGTGTTTCAGGTAAATTCAGAGAAATGTTGGGCACATAAATTAATGAAATTTTTCTTAAGAGAAATTACAAGTTACCACATTTTTATGGTTTCTACATCCTTAGCCTTTAATGCCAGCTACCCTATTTCACTTTATAATTGTGTGAGTGAGTGCATCTAGGCCAATTAAGCATTTTCAGTTCCCTTCAAAAGAGTTGCAAATGCCCGCTAGAAGATGGAGACCCCATGTGATTTAACTTTAATCATTTGGGTTTAAGGTTAAGAAGTGCCTTTCCAGGGCCACGACTTACCTGAAAGGTTTTGAAGAAAAGACATACATGTGCTCATTGCAGAACTGTGAGGTATTTAATAGCTCAAAGATATGTATGGCTTTGGATATCTTCAGTACTTTGATTTCTCTTTAAAATTTACTAAAACAAAGATCTTCAAGCACTGCAGAATGGGTTCAGGCCACTGTGGTCTAATTTTTACAAATGCCATCAGATCTCCATCCACCCATTAATTCCTTTCTTATTTTCCACAAGATTACCCTTGGAACCTTCAGGTTTGAGGCTCCCACAAAGTGAAGTGCAACTTCCAAATGCACAGCTCTTTTAAGACCTAACTGCAGTAGGAAAATACTTCCTCTAGCTTCAGTATTGGTCTCCAAATTCAAATGAACTGAACACCTGTACCATTAGTGATGGTTAAAAAAAAAAAGTTACATTTATGCTTGAAAGGCCCCTCTTTGCAATTTGAAGATGGGGTGATGTGTGTTTTTAATCAACTGTATTTACACTGTCCAGGAGTATCAACCCACTGTCCAGGTCAGAGATTTACAAGGATAAGGTGAGAGGGACCCTCACTGAAAGTATATTAGTGATGGGTGTGAGTTAAGGATTACAGGTACTTCAAATAAAACTTCAAAAAGTCTATTAGAAAATAAACAAAATATCCATGCAAATGCTTAACTCCTGGAGCACTGGGGGTATTTTTGTAACACAAGGGACCAAGACAGATTAATTAAAGCTGAAATTTTCTCTTGTACTTTGACTCCTCTGCTCCAAAGCAAGAGGAATCTAACTTCATACCTGAATGCAGTAGTAATGCAAAGGCTTGAGGCAACATTGTTAGCTACTCACATCAAGGGAATGAAGTTATACAGCTCACTTCCACCTGAGAGAAGAACTATTTTAACAGTTTGTACGTCGCTAACAAGACACAGATGTCGCATTGGGCAAACAGGGGCAAGATTGTTTTGTTGTTCGTCATGCAGCTCTTCCCAGGGCACAGCTGAGTGCACGTTAGAGAGGTCTCTCTCTCTCTGGGGGTTTCAAGCAGTTCATTATTTTTTTTTAGCTAGAGACAATCCTCTGCTGCAGCACTGTGAGAACTCCCTGAAGGCCCAGCAGGGATCAGAGACAAGGAGAGGGTCCTTAGCTGTTTTAAACCAGCAGGATTTTGTTTGTCTCATTGAAATATGGGGCTTTAATCAGATGAGGACCTGAGCTGTGAAACAAAGGTACACTGAAGCAGGAGAATGACCCACCCCAGTTCTTCCCCCACTGGAGGATCTGCTTCCTCATGTGAATGCTGCTTGCACACAAACAAGAGCATGTGGATGCCAATCTCCACCCTCCAGTTTATTTGCAGGAGGGTACTTGTGAAGTTTTTCAAGACTTCCTTATCCCAAAGACTAAATACACAGGACTGTCTCCATTCCAGCTAGCTTGAGCTGAAGGAAGAGAGATAAAATTTTAATCTGGATAGCAGGAGTGTGGTTACTATAGCAGTGCACAAGGCTCTCGTCATGCCAGTCAGGTGCCAGTGTATGTCAGCAGACTTTAATGTGGCTAATAAAAAAAGGAAAAAAAAAAAAATAAAAAGGAAAATTCTTGGCAAAGAGCTTCCCCCAACAAAATCTTTAAGAATTCCTGTGTTTTTAAAAAGTTACATCTTACAGAGAGTCATTTATTTGCCACAAAGCGTTAATCTCAACTACCTCTTTCTGTCCAATTACTTCCCACATTTCAGTTTCTCTTCCTGACCTAGAAAACTTATTTACAAGATATACTTGGTTGGCTACAGATCTTCATCAGCAACTTCCCTGTGCTACTTGCTCTGCTAAGCCCAGCAAGACAGAGGCTTTTTCTTTTCATTTTTAATTTTTTTCTAGAAAGGAAAAGTGAAACAGGCAGCATTGTTCCCATTTTTTTCCAGCAGTGGCACAAGAAGGCAATGGTGAATGTTCTCAGCACAAATCAGTTGTTGCAGGAGTAGGAAGATAATGTTTATCACAGCTAGCTGCTGAATGTTTAAAGAGTGTTATGAGTATCTGTTACATAAATGAAACAAATAACAAAATTAACATAAAAACCCTGAGGGAAAGTGATAAGTTATTGCTGTCTGTCTTAGATCCAAGTAACACAAGGAATACATTGTGTAAACTTCTACCTCAGAGATAGAGACTGCTTCAGAGTGCAGTACTGCTTGTTTTTCTCTGGTCCTTCATGTTTCTGTTTTTGTGTTCCTGGATGATTTTTTGCTCCAACTGAATTTAATCCTTGAATTTATCATTATGCATTTGTACAGAAGCTGAAGGCAACAGTGGAATAGGGATCTCTTTGTATTAAGTTCATTACTAAAGGAAAGAAATAGGAAGTTTTAATTTTCACTGCTGACATTAACAGAGATTGTAGAGTCTGCAAAACAGATTTGGTCATAACAGTGTTTTAAACCTGAAGGGTGTAATTTTTTTATGATCTGTCTATTAAGAGCATTCTTAGAATACAGGTGCAGTGAAGAGCTCTGCACACAAGGTCAGGCATATTGTCATTAGATCATCCAGAATGATCAAGGCAATTTCATGACAAACTTGGATCACCTTGGTAGCTTTACTCAGTGTCCATCTACCTGGAATATACTTTCTTTGGATAAAGTAAAATTAGATTTTAGAACTCTTTTATTCCAGTTACTGGATGGTTTCTTCCTGGAAGAATAGATGGAACATGAATCGATGGTGTGTGGTATCACTAATTTGTAAGTAACAAAAATATCAACTTTTACAGAATTCACTGAACTTGAAGCTGGTTCTATCCATTTAAATTAGTACCTAGTACTTGTCACATTATGATATAGGTGTGAATATGCTTTGCCAAGATATGTATGCACAGCAGAGAAACATTCACTGAAGTACACACCCACACATCCCCATATGCTTTGAACAGATCTGGATGATGACTGAAGGATGAAGAAGGCTGAGCCACACAAACATTATCTACAATGACTATTAATTTCAAGGCAAGGCAATAATTTATAAAGGTTGTTAGGAAGCAATGTAAATGCAAATGCTCTTCTAATAAGCACTAGGAGTATTATGTTGGAACATGTTTGTGATTCACCACAGTGTGCTAAGCAGGGAAGTGCGTGGATGATTTCTGGGGAAGATGGTGACTAGAGTAAAGAGGTGAAAACTGACAGGAATGTGGTGTTTGGGGACTTGGTCCAAGGAATAGCTCTGGCATGGGCTGACTTAGCAGTGCAGTAAGCAGTGCTTGGTGCTGGAGTGAGGATGGGCAATAATTAATCAATAATTCATTGTGGAAAAATGCTACCAGCTGTAAACTTAATTTGTAGAATAATGCCCTGCAGTAATGCCAAAAGTTATAAATATATTCATAGTTTTTGAAAAAGCTAGTACCAGCTGAAGCCAAATGCTTCAATCACATATATAATAAAGCTTACTTAGAAAAAGAAAAGGTTTCTGATGGCAGTCAGTGAAAATTAGGCAATTAGTATAGAATCCTAATACTGAATATGCCACATTTAGAGTGAAAGGTCTTAATAACAATGTTAAAGACATTTTTTTCTCATATAAATATTTTATATCTTGGTGCAGGAATAAAGTTCCTATCTTCTATGCATTTCATTTTCCTAGCAGAGCTTTACATATTTTATTTATCATTCTGCATGATATATTAGATAACTTCATCATCTAGTGTTTTATGAAAAGCAGTATTGTAGGGTATTAATGATCATCTGGCTATCTATCATTAATATGTATGAATTGAATGATATTAAAGACTTGGCCAGCTTTGAATAAATAGTAATCCTGTCTATACTTGACTTTTAGACAATTTGTACTTTTGATATTTTGGCACAGTCATGTAATAATTGGGTTGTAGAAACTTAAAAAAATTATTTCAAACAACTCGATTACAGTTATTTCAGAAAGAGTAAGCTTGTATTTTCTTTTAGGAAATTTATTGATTTTAAAGCAAAACACTGAAATGTAAGTTCAGGCTTTAATTTGTTCAGTAATTTAAATTTCAAAGGCAATGAGTAAGAATAAAATATTTTTTCCTTCTTTTTGGTGTCATTTACCAAAATATAGTATTAGAAATATATCTGACACCAAATATATAGATCATGAAACTGTTATGATATACATTCAACAGCTGAAATTGTATCTATGTGTATCCTGCCTATATTAGCTTGTGGATGACTATTTGGAAAGCAACGGAGTGCATTTTTTAACCTATACATTATTCAGAAAGTGTCATCTATCTAAAACGACGCTGGCTTTAGTCTTTCTGATACCTTTGCCACTGTGTAGCAGGTGCAATTTGAGACCCACACAGAGCACCTCTCCATGCTCCAGCCTGTCCCAGAGCACACCAGGACTGAAGCACTGACTTATTGCTGTGTGCTTTGTACCGTGCCACGTCCTGATAATGACAAAAGGTGCTGTTTCACTGTTTCTCTCTGTGGTTCATTTCCTGTGTAAAAAAACCCTCAAAATGCTAGTGCTACTGTTATTAGAAGCGGCACTTAGCAGTGCTTCCCCTCTGTGTCAGAATACTTTTCCTAAGAAGTTTGGTTGCTACTTTTGTGTCTCTTTTCACAGAAGGAGAAGCTGGGCAGGAGATCTGGAGCACACCTTCCCACTGGGGGTACCAGGATAGAAGACTCACAGTGGCCTCCCATCATCACTTTCACTCCTGAGGGATGAGGGGCAGACCTGTTCTGTGGTCAAAGGAAGCCCAAAGGAAGTTTGTGTAGACGTTCCTGATCTTCAGAAATACACACTTGACCTTCAAGAGTTGCTGCTAATTTGTTCAGTGTTCACACAGTGTGTAGCCTAGGCCTCCTGCTATGCCTCCTGGGTGCTGGTGCAGTGCAGCCACCTTTCCTTTTGTTTGGGCACCTTTATCAGTACAGCTGAAGGGAACACTGTGTGGACTGTGAATTCCTCTCCAAGATCATGTAAATATGTGGACAGTACGTGCTGTTTCTGCTCACATTAATCTAACTAGCTAAAGCTTGTTTGCGTACATCTCCAGCTACAGCAGAAGTTTAATGATAAATGTTCCCAAATGTAGCTATGCAAATAATGGCAAGTTCTGAAAAAATGCATGAAATGCATTATAGTAGTCAAAAATTCTTCTGTTTTTCCTTCAAGAAAAAAAAAAAAAAAACCAAAGGATGATTTTTCCTTTAGAGCAAAGGCCATGTTCTCTTCTGTAACCTTTAGAATTTCATACCTCTTATGAGTATAAAAGGATCATGAAACCTATGGTAAACGTTCAAGGATTATTTTACTATGGTCTCTGTTAAGCCACTGACATCCTTCTATCCCACCCTCTGGATCAGGGTTGCAGAGTGGTTGTTCCATATTGTGCTCATACATAAGGGATTACTGGTTGACAAATAGCCACAAAAACAGAGATGTTGTGTAAAAAATTATCAGACAAAACTACCCAAACAAACAAATAAACTCACATGCTCTTCACCATAGTGTAAAAGGTACTAAAAGCTGGAATTGCAAATGGTAGCAATCTCAGCCATGTAAAAATCCCAAAAGGTGAGAGACAGCATTCTTGGAAAAGGTGCCACCCCTAAAGACAGAGCATAGAGGTTAACCTTTTTATGGTTACTGAGAAGGTGCCAGGAGAGAGCTGGGAAGGAGAGGGGCAATTCTGAGGGCTGGAGTCTGGCTGCATGAATCTGCTTCTGCTGCCATGCCATCTCACAGAGATCGATGAAAACAAGTACCTACCCAAAGAAATGGGAGAAAAGAGCATCCCTGGGCTTACAACCATACAGAATATATATAATTTACTGTACTCCCTCAAAGTGGCAATGTTTTATTTCCTACCATGGCAGACTGGCACAAACCAAGCATTTAACTGTGGGTGACTAATTACAGGTGTAATGACTTAAATGCCATGTGACTAAGTCAAGTGCAAGCTTTTTGAAGTGTATCTTCTTAGAAATGAGGTTTAGCAAATCAACAAAATGCTCTCAGAGCTGCTGAATTTGTTTTCTTAGCATTTTAGTAACTGTTTGACCTGACCATTTCAAATTACCACTTGAAAGGAATGGACATATTCAGGAGGGCAGATACCCTGTATTTCTAAGGCAAAATACTTCTATAAAATAACATAGTGATTACTTATAGCTATCCGAAAAGATATTATGCTGAGCTGTCATATTTTGTGTTGCAGCCTTTTCATATTGTTGAAATATCAACACTCTATGTACTGCACATATATAGTTAACTCTTGGTTTCCTGGTGTAAGATGGGTAGGAAAACCTGTATAATGCATTAATATAACAAGAAAAACACACCCCCCTCAAAAAAAAAATTAAAAATACATTGTAAATATGGGTAAGGCTAGATAAAATAGCCTGAAGAGTAGCCAATAAGCCAAATGAATGGCATGTCCTGGTATATATGTGTATTTTAAATCATACTGATTTTTGTTGAAGCTGGAAAACAGGAAGGCAGTGATATTAAGAGAAAATGTAAGTTGCAAAAACATTTGACACTGTAAATTATATTTTGTTGAATACTTGTAGTGAAAAATATGGGTTTCTGGAGATAATTGGATGTTTTCTCTAATAATAACTGTCCTTACTCTGAATCTTAATGATTATTTACTGATTTATTGTTTATTTTTCTTCTATGTAGAAATGACTAGACTAATTTCAGCAAGAGAAAAAGCCCAGCATAAAGGACAGGCTAGTATCCACCACGGAGGATATGAATAATCAGAAGCATTTGCATTATACAAATATGTTGCTTACAGACACTAAAAAAGGTGTTAACACAACACATCGTTAAATATTATTAAGAAATTGTTGAGTATATTTGTACATAGTTCTATATATGCAATTCTCTCCTTTCATTCATTCATTCATTCATTAATTCATTCATTCCCATTTACAACAATTCATGTAGTGTGTGATAGGCCTTGGACACATATCTATAACCATCGAGATTTGTGAAACTGATCAGAATACAATGAGAGCCCCCAAATCCCATCCTCTGAAGTGAAATATCCCTATGAATCACAGGTATTGTGTTACCAGACAGCACAGCAAAAAATTAACCAGAGCAAACCACTTGACTTGGTGCTGTTACAGCTAATAGGTCTGAAATGAAAGATAATTGCACATTAAAATAGAGTGGGTAGCTCATGTAGAGATATAAAGATGTCAGGCAAGCTAGGCTGCAGCAGCAGGGAATGGGTGCCCTGAAGTGATTGAGGAGTGAAGCCCAAGAGAGCATTCCTCACATTCCTGTGGCACTCCTCCTATACATATGCCCCAGAAAAAAAGGGAATTCCAGCACTCCGGATTGGTAAACTGAGCTTCGGAAAAGCTGGCACTTTTCTATAGCTGCAGGCTTGATTAATTTGAAGAAATTATTATCATCTCTGGATGATGAACACGAGGCATATTTAAACTGTTATTTTTTAGGGCAAAGGACATGACATTTCCAATCTGTTACTAGAAAAAAAAATTCCCCATAAGGACTTCTAGTAGGCACCAATAAGCAAGATGTAGCGAATGTGGAGCACTCCCTAGTATTTTCCCAAGATCTGCCCAGAATAATTGGTATTGCTGCAAAAATATTTTGCTGACACATATGAGTGGGATTAGCCCAAAGAACTCTCTTTGTTAATGAACCATATCTAGAAATTCAGTAGGTTTAGTAGACTACTGTCTGAAAACACAGCATTTTTGAGAGCCACTTATGTCTAAAAGTGTACCATTTTTCCTCCTGGGACTAGCAGTGTATGTTTTGTAAGAAAAAGATGGTTGTCCCTGGGAATTGCCACAAATAAAAAAATCAAATAAAGATGACATACCTTACTTGGAATTGAAATGTGATTGCTAGTGACTGGGAATTAAACAGATTTATTAGTGTTGACATTATTTACATTGCGTGATCCGTATCAGCGAAGGGTACACATCACTTGTGAAAGCAAATACATTAATAGCATTACCCCGCCGTTAATGGCACGTTAATAATACTTCCACGATTCGCGTTTGTCAGGCTGCTGCTGAGACGTGCTCGGTGTCGTGGTAAACAAAGAAAATCAGCCATGTTGCGAGACCCTTTTTTCTTTAAAACTTAAGTTCACGTGAGAAGAATTCGCCGCTAGATAACCCCCAGAATCGTGATAAATTAACGATTTCACACCCTTCTCTTCCTCGTTTTTACCCCATATAGCAACGACAGAGGGGACAGCCGGCTGATACGGATTACTTTTGAGAAGTGTGACAACAGGTGGCCTCCCCGAAGTCACTAGATCCAGCAGATCAAGTCTTTATTTATTTTTTTTCAGCGTCCAGCTTGCCCATCGCCAGTGTCCGTGCACAGGGTGCAGCGCCGAGGCTGCGATGAGGCGCGTCCCTCGGGACCATGGCGGCAGCCGCTCAGACTTCTTTTTTTGTGGTTAAACCCGGCCAGGACGCGTTCCCAGGGGGAGGATGCTGAGGCACCGCAGCCGGAGGACACCCCTCCGGTCGCGACCCCCGGCGACCCT
>VZTZ01048579.1:747826-785891 GCA_013400955.1 Drymodes brunneopygia | reverse complement strand
TTTAATGTGTGTGTTTTGTTATTGCCCCGGAGTACGGGTGGCTCTGGTTTTGAATTCAATCCCTACTTTTACATAGCTGGCTGGAGCTGGCAGCGCTGTTTCATAATGTAGGGGCTGAGGTCAGTGGTATTCTTGGCAAGTCCTTGCTCTCCAAAGTAGGGTGAAATCCTTACACAATGGCACCAGGCAGGAATTTTTTAGATACCTGCGCTGGGCTCCTGGAGCCCTCTTTGTCAGAGCAGTGTGTGAGCTGAAGCTGTTTGTAAGCGTAGTTGCGCTTAGAGAGGCTGAGAAAGGTTAAGCTGGGGACTGGAGTGCGTACGGAAACATTTTGACTTAACATGACCTGAAAAACAACTAAACTGAATGAGTTCCTTCTGCTCCCGAAGGGTTGCTGCAGTGGCTGCTGCTGCCAACTGACTAAAGACTAATAAGCTTTACACTGATCCCCACATCAAGCCGCGGTTCAATAGCTAATGATACAAGGAGTTACTTTGCTTGGAGTTGTAATGCCATCTGTCCTATTTTCTAAAGGCTTGTCCTGCTCTCTGAGCAGTCCCTGTATTCGGGTTTTGGGGAAGAGATGCTTTTACTGATTGTTTTGGCAGGCGTCTGACTGGCTGGTGATGATTTCAAATTGGGGCAAAGAGGAAACCTTGACTTTCGGTCAGCACCCATAAGTCATTCCTCCTACTATGGATACGTCATTGTGGTAATGTTATTTTTATCCCCGTGCTCATGGAATATGTGTGAGAAAATAAAACTTCTCATGGAAAAACATACTGACTGTATAGGCATCATATGTGGCATGCCTTTTTGGCAAGGTTTTTTTTTTTTTTTCCCTTTTATAATTAAAAAGGAAGCTGCCTCTGGAACATGTTTTTGTGGTGCTAAACTTGTTTCTCTGTCCTTGTTTGACCTTTTCTAAATGTCTGTTTGCCTTCAGTGCTGGACCCAACCCTTCAGTGTGTTGTGAAAGCTGAAGGAGGCTGAGTGCTGTCTCCTGGGGAAGACACTCTCTGCAAACTCATAGCGAGGTCACTTGCATTGGTAGAGGTGTAGATTCCAGCTGGGGGAGCCTGGCAGCAGCATCCAGCCTCAGGACATGGTTATCGAGGCATGGTGGGATGTTCAGGAGGAGTGATGCTGGCAGATGCTCAGAAACCAGCAGGTCAGGCTGTGGGGCCACCCAGCTGGGCTTGGGGGATGACACTCCCCCTGTGGCATGATCTGTGCCATGTGAACTTTCTCATGTCCTTGCCAGTTGGCCTTGCTGTCTAGAAGGGATAATAAAGAAACACAAAGAGGCAGAAAGTAAGAAATGACGCAGTGAAGAATCCAGCCCGAATGCAGGGATAAAGCCCCTGTGAAGGGCACTGAGCAGAGAGCTAAATTGGGAACACCAGGGCTGCGTTAGTGCTGTAAAACTTCCCGAATCAGCACACTGGCAGCCTGCTGTGGCAGTCACCACAGGAAAAGAAGCCCACCCTTAAATCCATGAAACTGACACTGGCCCAAAATAGTCCACAAATAAGACCAAGTATGTGGGAAATCTAATGTGTTGTTAGCACTGGAAATACTTGAAACTGGTGGTGCCCTCCTGTTGCTGCTAGGGAGACTGGGCTTGCAGCAGAAAACTTGGTTGGTGTTCTTGTAAATGGCTTGTGTTGAATTGTGTGTGTGTATTAGTTTTCTACTGCTGGTTCTCTGTTTAGGAAGTTTGATTTTATTTTACAAGAGTGTTGGAATTTGAAAGAAATATGCTTGTGCATATCATCTTTCATCATTATGTAAAAAGGAAAAAAAATCTATAGAAAGGTACAAAGACCTTGTTTTTCCTTCTTCCCTTAAAGTAACTTATTGTCTCTGTACTTGTATTTTCCTGTCCTTGCTATGCTATCTCTAAAAGATAGCTACTTAATTTTGGCTTTTGGGAAGTCATGAGGCTTCTTTAAAGTTGAAAGAGGGTTGGAAAGAGAAAATATATTTATCATATTCATGTCAGTACAGGAAATAGCAAGAGAAGTATGTTAGTAGCATATTTGCTTCTTACTTATGTTAACAAACACTTTGGGGCTCAGCTTCCCCCAAATCACGATGAGGTAAATATCTGTTTGACGTTAACATTCACCCTGGACTGTCAGGGTGCAAATTTGGCACCATGCCTGTACTGCAGGCTCAGAGGAGAGCAGTGACAGAATGATAGCCAGTATGTACAACTTCGAGAAGTAGGTCTGATAAACATTGTTGGAGAAAACAAACTTAACTTGGCATGAACTTCTGTAGTGCAAAAAGTCTCTTGGTAATTTTGGACTGGACTGTTTTTTTTTTTTTTTTGAGGTAAACAGTGTATTCTGCAATTGCTTTCATAAATTTGTAACTTTATATCTCTTTGGTATATCCTCCTTTACAGAGTGTTCCTGAATTTTGTGAATCACAACACAGTATTTTGTTGGCTAAAGAAAATGAAAAATAAAAGAATATATATGTGGCCTGTACTTTAACTTAACATGCCTGTTGTGTAACTCTCCTCTTTAATTGATGTATTAAACTATTCATTTTCTCTTTGAAGACATGAACTAGGAAGTTAATTTAACTACTTTGGGGAATCTAACTTTTAAATGTTCATAAATTACAAATGGTTTTATGCCCTTAAGCTGTGAGTAATAGCAATCTATTTTTTTTCTCTCCTAACATCCTCTCGCATGGACTGTTATAGCTTTAAGTCTTTACAAAACAAATTCTTTCTGGCATCTTGGGCCATTTTAGAAAGCATGCAGTTTTATACTGGTGTAGCTTGGTCTGAAAAAATAGGTCTGCTTTTGTTTTTAAACAAGAGAAGCTGAGCCCTAATCTTTCTTTATCCTAACAACTCATTTGCATGGCATGGTATGCGAGTAGCTAGTTACTTCAGAAACTCTGCGTACTGTTCACTGTTTTAATGCCATGTAGTGACGTCTGCAGGAAGAAATTTTTTGAATGTGTGCCTTATATATGTTAGATGCCTAAGGTTTGCTTCTGGAAGCTGGTGGGGTACATGAAGGCAGTTCAATACAGCAGTAACGGAGGGCAGAGATGTAGCAGTATCGAACCAGATCTTCAGGGTGGAGGGGAGAACTGTACAGTGGCCCTTAGTTTGATATTAATGCGTCATTTAATGTCAGAAGACATCTAAACAGGATGCTGTTGTTAAGCAGATACTCCCTTCTTGAGCACTTGAGAGGAAAAATGGTTTAATTATAGGACGTACCTATGCTTTTTCCAAATAAACTTTCAGCTTGTTCCTGAGTTGCATTATTTTTATACTTGTAACCAGTGATAGCCTAATTGTGTGCAATCTTCAGATAAGCCAGAAATGAACATTTCCTTCTTGCTGTAGTGATCTCTTAACAAATAAATACAAGGCTGTGTAGTTTAATGGGATCAGAAAAACCAAGCATTTTATATGCAAGTCTAGCAAAAGAATATTTAGTCTTTAAATTCAGGCTGATCGTGTGTCTGTATATTGAATACACTATAAGACTAAAATCTTTTTCAAAAGAGCTTATTTGGGATTTCTTTCATTTGAAAAACAAAAATATTTTGGAGCTTGAGTTTTGCTTTCAGATTTTCTTCACTGTCAGCATGCTACCATGTTGCCGTCTTTACAGAGGATAACCCCTGTGATGAGGCTGCTAACAGCAGTATAATGCTGAGAACTGATTCTGTTGCTAAATTCTCCTGCTGCTTCTTGGTAGTCCTGAGAAGTGAAGGACTGTGACAGCTGATGCCTGGCATTTGTCTGTACTGCATTGATGTAGTGGTCTTTCCATAATGCACCTCAGGGCTTTGTAATGTGGTTATTCAGGAATAGCCTTAACTTAGCTAGGTTTGATGTTCTGTTTCTTTCTGGGGAGCCCATTTGGCCAACAAAATTAGATTCCTAACTGCGCTTCCCATGGTGGTGTTCAAGCTTTCTGCTGACTGCAGTGACTAATGCTGAAGTGGGTCGTGAGCCTGTTTTGTTTTGTGTTAACAGTGGGACCATCGTTAGTAATGCAGCTTAATGAAGAAAGGTTGTTGCTGGTTCTTGATCTGGACTTCTTTCTTGCTCAGCAGTGGGTTTCAAGTAGAATTCCCATCATAAAGTCAGCTGTAAGGGTAGTTGGTCAGAGCAAAAAAAAAAAACCAAAACAAACCTCTAGATGCTGTAGGGTTTTGGAAACTTGTTCAAAATAGTTAACAACCCCTGAATGTGTCTGAAAAACTGTAAGTTGAGTGGTGTCTGGTGGTGTCTCTTGGGCTGTAGGGAGGTGGATACAGATGAAACAGAAGTTGCAATAGACATGTGTATCTAGTGACCTTTAGGAATTTTTCCTGCTGTGTTTCAGTACTTAACTGGGAGCATAAAAACCAAAGGAGCTATTGGGAAAAAGTGAGACCTTTACCTGACAAAGCAAATAATGTATTTGTTTAGTACAGAAATAATACCAGAGAATGTATTTTGGAAGTTAGTGTACATTTTTTTTCTCTTAATGTTTTTCTCAAGCTAGTATTACTGTGCCGCATTATTTCATGCCCAACAAACTTACTTGTATGAATATATCTTTCTGTGTCTGATAAGTAAAGCTGAAAATCCTTGCATAGCTCGGATTTTCTTGTGAACTCTCTAATCTCAGTCTGTTGAAACAGCCCTGGAATGTTTGATTCTGAACTTCCAGTGTCATTTTCAAAACTAAGGGTATGTACAGAAATGGGCAGCTTAGTATCCTGTTTGTTTTGAAAGAGAGTATGTTTATTTCCCAGTCTTTCTAATGGGGGTGTGTGTATGCAATTTCCCGTAGCCATTCATGCCTTCATGGCCAAGAGCTTTGAGAATGGCAAGAGTATTGGATTTTTAATTCCTTTTGCAGTAGTTCTCCCCTGTCACTGGGCTAGCACCTTCTGCATTTGTAGATTTCTGTATCTTTTAATGATACGAGTTTTGTCAGCACTTGCAAAGACCTCGGTGTGATCAGGAAGCCTTCACCTATAGCATAGAAATGGCTGAGTTGAAGCCTTATCCTAAACACTTGTGTGCTTTCTCATTACATCAGAAGATTGCAGCTCGGTTAGCTGTACGTATCCGAGCCGGTTTGAAACTGGCAAAGTGAGGGTTTAACTGTAGCGCTGATAAGCTCTGTGTAATTTCCTACTTGATTAATTATCTGTTTGGTAGAGTTTGCTTTTGATTTCTGCCCTGCGGTGGCTGCAGAAGTGTTTGCCCTGGGTTCGGGCTGAGTGTGTTCCTGCGAGCATGTTTTTGTCAGCCTTTGTGGACACAGTCTCTTTCCTGCACTTAAAAACTGGGAGCCTTTCCGTGGCATTCTTGCCTAGGAAATTTACTGAAGTGAGCAATGCTGGGCCCAGAGCCCAGGGATTTTCTACTCAGTCCGAGGTTGTTTTGTCCACTTGCTTCCTGAGGTGCAGTTCAGACATCAGTGCATGTGTCTGTGCCCTCTGTGATGCCAGAGGGCCGGGACATTCCCACCCATCCTCAGCCACCCACTGGTGGTCGGGTGTAGCCAGTGCTGCAGGGGAGGCTCTGGTGGTGGAGGGTTATTGTAAAGCAAGACTGATTGGTGTGGATGGGTTTGCTCTTCTGCCAAAACTAGTAATGAGCAAAATCATCTGTGGGACTTCTGAGACCAAAAGGACTGATAACTCTTTCATGTCTTGGGTGTAGAACTGTAGGTCAGCAAAAGGACACACAAGCATTTTCCCAAGATCGTGTTTTTCTTTAGTAAGAAGTTGGAGTCTCTTGTGAGTTATCTGTTTATTCATGGAGAACCCTTGGTACCTGAGGAAAAAAAAAGATAATTTAAATGCAGCCTCTAAAGATCATTCATTTATTTTACGCTTGTTACAATATACTGTAGCTAAGGTTTTTTTGAGAAGTTATTGTTTCTTGAAATCCATTGCTTTAAAAAGCCTATATGCTTAAAAGTTTTTAGAAGTCTATGCTTATGCAAATTAGTGAGTAGTAACTACTAGCAGTAACTTTTCATTCTATTGAATTACTGATCTAATTTTAATATTTTTTTCTCTAAACCAAAATGTTGTTACTTAATCTGTTAGCATGTTTCAAGAATAACTATATGTACACTGAACAGTCATTGTAAGAACTTTGACTTCCTCATTGAGGGTTTTTTGTATCCTCATGAGAAAATATATTTTGGCTTGTGTTTTGGGAACTTTCCCACAGTAGGAGATCTAATTTTTGCGAGGTATTGTTTGGGAATTCAAAAGGAGCACTGGCAGAAAGATAGCTCTACAAAGATGCTTTGTGAAGGGCAGCTGAGCCTGCGCGCCTTGTTTGCTGCAGTCAGTGTTGCAGATTTAATTTGCTGGGTATATTTTGCATGAAGGGGTGTGTTTGAGTAAGTCTCAAAATGGAAGTGGTGCTCTGCTTCCCTTTTTCTGAAGTTGGTGAAGTTGACCACTTTTTTTAAAAAGGGAGAGAGAGGAGCCCTACTGCAGTGCTTTTCTTACAGCTTTGTTTGCAGTTAAAATTAGCTATTTGTTCTCTCTGGGTATCTCTGTTACGCCCATAGAGCTGTAGATGTGTTTCTTTGTGTGTCTCTGTCTTGTCTGACGAGTAAGAGTGATTAAATATTTGATTTAGAGCAGTTCTAAGGAATTCTAGTCAACAATAAGGAGCAGCATGTATATCATTACCTGAGCAAAACACTGAAGGAATAAGAAAAAATTAAAATATTTAAATGTTTTTAGAGGAGGGGACAAAAGGGTATGAGTTTGCTTTTCAGCACTGATAAAAATTGAAGGAATATTCTGATATTAATATTTCTGTGGAAATCAGCATGATTTTTGTATTTTCTCTTATTTGTGTGTAATCTGATAAACATGAACAATACAATGAAACAGCATCTGGTACCAGTGTAAATTACCTGGGAATGGGTATTAAGTTTCATGGAAGGTACATTTGTGGAGCATGCCTGTTGTTGACTATCTTTACCAGGCTGTTTGTTTCGGTTTGCTTGCTTTTTGCATGTCTTAAAGTTAAAATAAACTTTGCTTAATAAAAACATTTATTTAGTAGTTGTTAGGGATTTCTGAAAGGAAAGGTGATTCCTGTTCCCCATGGATTGTTTGCTTAGTAGTTTATTGTTTTGTTTTGTTTTTTAATTTATATTTGCAGTTCTGTGTTGTTGGGGATACTGGTCTCCCATCTTTATTTTACTTCTACTGTAGTTGGGAAAAAAATACTGAAACAACCTTTTCCATCTGAAATTAGTCATTCACACTTTTTGCCCTGCTACGCAAAAAATAACTCAAAACTTAGGAGGTGAGAAAGAATGTTACACAAATGTGGTTTGTAAGCAGTTGATGGGAAAACAAGGCTGTACCACCAATATCTGCTTGAGGTTTGACTTGCAGAAACCAAAGGCTAAATCTTTTGTGGTGCATCGTATTTCTTCAGCAGCAAAACTCATAGTGGGTTGATGCTGGCTGGATGCCAGGCACCCACCGAAGGCTCTCACTCACTTTGTTTCCCATGGTGTCATTCTCTGCTGCCTCATTCCTGCCCATCCAACTGCTTGTGAGGCTACAATATACACAGCCTAAGTGCTACAATCTTGTTAGCCCAACAGAAGAAAAGGAACTTGCTTTTGAGAGATAGTGTAGTAGGTTATTTGCTTTCTAAAATTTAAGTGGCTCAGTCTCGTTTAGGTTGTGGCTTCAAATGTTTGTGTTGGTGCAGCTGGAGGTGTGAGGACCTATGATACAGGAGATTGAAAATAAATGCTTATGGTTGTGTATAGGAGCCTCTGAAACAGCTTAACCCCTCTCAGAGAGTATATGGTTTCCATTTTCAAACATTGTCTAGAAGTATAAAAAAAAGTAAACTGGATGTAATGTTATGATATTATTTATTCTTGATGAATTTCCTATAATGAGAATTTTCTTTTAAATTATGGGGCATGTGTGTGTGATGCTACTTGAGAGAGACCTTTTGTTTTTGTCTGTTCTGAGGATTAATATCAAAAGAAACTTTTGTAGGAAGTCTCTTGCTCTGAGTTTTTTTCCTCAGTGGAATATAGCAATGGTAAGAAATCTGGGTAGTAATCCTACTTTTGCATTCACTGAATTGGGTGGAGGAGATGCTAAGACCTGGGGTTGGTTTTTTTTTGTTTTTGGTTTTTTTCGTATTGTTATCCTGAAACTTGTCTGTATTTATATTGGTTTGTTGTGTAGTACTTGAAAGTTGGATGCTGGTGGGCTCTCTTCCTGAGGGAAAATCAAAGAAGCGGCACTTAATTTTATTGGTATGCAAGTTAAGAGTCGTACATTTTTTTCCATTTGCTATGTGAAGTCTATTGGGACATACCTAAAATACGTACCCTCTATTGTTTTTGTTTTGACTCTGAGGTAAGTGCTTAATCTTGTCAGGAAACCATTCCCTTGCCCACACAGAACATTTCCTCAAAGTATATGACCTTGCAGAAATCAGTTGCACATTGCATTATGTGAGTAGCCAGCACTCATTTGAATGGTTCTGTGGAGTTTTGCTGTTTGTCAGAAGATATGTCAGAATACACAGCATACATGGTAGTAAATATTTATATACATTTTGAGCTGAGAGAAGCTTTTCTGTGCAGCATTAGAGACTTCTTCTGTCCCTTGCCAGTGGTACTGTGGGTGTTAGAAGTGACTTCCCTCGCCAGTGCTGTAGGACAGACAGGCACTGCCAGAACACAGCACCCCACCGCTGACTTCTACTTGGGTGCAGTAGCTCAGGCAGTTTTTGAGGGTGCCATAGCTATAGTAACAAAAAAGATGGGCTTTAGTTTAAATAGCTATGTTAGTATTTCAAAGCTGTGGCATTTTATTGTGTTTATGTATGATGGTGCTTCATGTTGAAATAGCTTTGAACTTTATATGCTATCAACTGCAAAATTAAAATGTAGTTCTTCTTATCTCCTGACTTAACCCGTGATCTTTACCTTTTGTGCCTCCAGATTCCCCTTTCCATCCTGTTGCAGGAGAAGGGAAGGGGAGAGTGAGTGAGCGCCATGTGCTTTGGAATGTTTCTGCGAGAACACTAAATTGAATACTATTCCTAAACCACAATGGGAGTTCTGCCTGTGGAATTCTTCTTCAGCTCTGGAGGAACCACATTTTCCAAAAAGCAGGTGTTCGGTCCTGCTGAAGCAGAATGTGTGCAAAGGTGTTTAAGTGGTTGGGCTTTTATCCCAGTTGCTGAATTCATGACAAGATGCTGAAGTGATGTAGTTGATCTTGACACATTTGGTGAATTCCTCTTGAGGGTGGCTAATAACCAACAGTCTTGCCAATGAAGGCAGTAAGTGGCCCATTGATGGAAATTACATTATCTTAAGAAAAACAATAAATGTTGTTCATAGATGATGCTCTATCTCAGGACGAAACAAGAAATAAGTTCTTGCACTGGTTAATGATAAGTGGTGTTCAGGTGGTGTCTCCCTCTAAACTCGATTAGTGCAGTAACTAAGTAGCTTGAATATATTCGCTGCTAAGGAGCTGGTGAGCAGATGGTAAACACTCCCAGTGAGGCAGTTTTCACTCTGAGTTACAAGAAAGTAGTTGAGAGGGTCTCAGACTGAGTTGCATTTCGTGTTCTCTGTTGATCCTGTGGTACACATGGCTACATAGTGCATCCAGTTTGTTGGGGGTCTTCAATGGATTTGTTACAAATTTGTACAGGAGGTCAGACCTCTGTGTGAATGACCCGCAGTGGTCTGGTCTGAGGACAGCAGTATTTCACATGTGCCATAGATATGGAAACACAAGTGACTCCGCCAGCTACATGCTGACTGGGAGCAGGCGCTTGCTGGAATGAGGGTAATTGAGTTTCCGTCCTTGCCGCGGCTTCTCCGTTACTGCTGAAAGCTGCTAATTAGCACCAATGCCTTGTTTTAATTCAAGATGATTTAGTTGGAAGATGCCAACTCCTTGGTCGTAGGCCACTGAGCAACTATCAGATGGCAGCACAATTCGAGCTCAGCTGTTCAAAATGGCTTGAGGTAACGGTGCCAGGGGAAGGATGAGAGTTGTTGTAGCTGTGTTGTAGGTGTTTGCCAAGGTGGAAGGGAGGAGTATATTCCATCTCTGCTGTATTTTACACAGCCATCTGTTTACAAGCTATTAGCTTGTAGACTGAGTATTAATGGTCTCCACTAGTCCTAAATCTTCTAAAACTTCTAGACTACGGGATATTGCTGGAAAATGAGATTGATGCAATGCATGACACGATGGTGTAGAAATGCTCTGTTAGCCTTGTAAAGCAGTTCTAAGGACCCAAAGCAAAGAAAATTGAGTTTTGGGATAGGATACTTATTTTTGAAGTATGTTTCTGAATGCCCAGGCCAATTATGAGTCCTTCTCCCTTCTTGTAGTCATTCTTTGTATCTCTCCTTGTGCTATGGTTTAACCTCTGTCTTACTAATTTAATGTCCTGTAGTTTCTCCCTTTCTAAACCCCCACTGGAGTGCTTTTTGAATTTTGTGCCTTAGTCATTACTTCAGGTATTTTTCTTACTGGGTGAGCACTTAGAGCAGGGTTTTTTGGCTAATAATTTATTTCACATTTATTTATTTCTGAGTGGGAAAGAAAATCCCCCTTATTTAAAAATTGCATTATGGTGTAACTTACACAAGTTATTTTTTCACTTCTAAAACAAAATGTACAAATACTTTTTGAGTCTGTCATCATCGAAATGGTCATATGTCAGATTTCTACCTTCACCAGGTTGATAAGCAAACACTGCTGTTTGAGGTCTAATGTTCTTATGTGAATGAATATTTTATGTGAATTTAAAAGTGAAGAGAAAATAATGGCACATTCTTACAATCCGTGTTGGCTTAAAAGTAAACGAACATTTAGCCATGACGAAAGTAACACAGTTTATAATGACACAGCCTGCATAAATCCAGTTGGATTTGCTGTTGACATTGGCCCACGTTCCAGCATGCGAGTTACCTTACATTTCTTTTGAACAAAGGAGGTCTGTCTGAAACAGGTGCTCTAATGGTTACCCCGGCCTTCACAAATAGCTTTTAGGTGAAGTATTACTTCTGTTAACCATGAGTAACTTCACAAGGCACCTTGGTTTATTGCATGAGGTTTCCATTTTATATTAAAAAAAAACCCCATGGCCACAGCTTCGTGGTGTTTGGTGCCTCATAAGTCGCTGTTTATTTTTAGAGCACGCTTATCATAATTTATCAGCCAAATATTGGCCTGTCCCCTGTGTTATTAGATAGCTTCTGAAATGCCATTCTCAAGATAACTTTACCTACCCTAGTTGTTCCAGGGTAATCTCAGTTTCAAAAGGAAATAATCTAAAACTTGCCAACTCTGCAGAACACATAAAATAGTAGAAGACGTGCTTCTTAAGTTTTGCAACCATATCATAATGTGTTAAACTTAATGTGACAAAATGGTTTTGAGAGTCTGTGGTAAGTTGCCTGAGTGTGTTGAAAGGTTTGAATGTTACTTATGAACACTAGTGAGGAATTGGTTGTAAAATGAGCCAGGAGATAATTAAGAAATAGCCGGACCAGTCTCTAGCCTGGTAAGACATGGCTGCTTGCACACCGTGCATTGCTTTAGGAAAACCGTGTCACAGTTTCTTTTAAGGAGAAAGGGAAGTTCTGCTTTAAACAAGTGACATTTGATATCTTACTTGATTTCTTTTCCTGTTTCTTCTATTTATAGATGTCTTCAGTTTGGGATTTATCTGAAAGCTAAGGTCAGGAAGTGCCTTCCTCCAAAAATGCTACTTGTTGTGGTTTTCTGGCATGTCCTCTCCCCTCTCCTTCCCAAAAGGAACAGTACAGAAAGTATTTTTCCACAATGAAACACAGATCCTCAGCTCTGCAGTATCATGCTGTGACTTTGGCATACACTGGTTCAACTCCAAAAATGAAACTTTTCAAGATCATCTCTTGGTGTCCACAACAGTTACGTGACTGATTAAAAGGCAAAAGACAGTAATCACTTCAGTTTCAATTACTTCCCCTTTTAATAGACTCTGCATGTGGAATGGGATGTGGAGGCAGAGGAACATAGGCTGTATTCTGTTCGGTAGGACTTACTTCCCATGTAAATTGTCAGATGACCTTAATGACTTTGTTTTACATGGGGATACATTTATACTCAGGAGAGATGCTTGTCCATTCTGTGCTTCTATCCTCCATAAGGTCATGGAGGATCTTAAGTATAAAAGGTCTCTTCCACCTTGGAGATCATGAAGATAACAAGCGAATGATCTTTAAACACATTCTTTCTTGTAAGTTCTGGTGTATGAAAGAAGTTCTCCCGAGTTTACAAACAAAAGGCTTAACCACTTAAACTAGTCCTCTGAGAGAGTACAGCAAATCGTGAGGGCAGCAAAGATGTGGGAGTGCAATGAAGGCTTTTGACTAAATAAGTGTTTTTTTCACAGGGTTCAGTGCACGGTCCTTAATTCAGGATTGATTTCTCACAAACAGCCCTGTTTAGTCATTCAGGTTTGCACTATTGTTTATGCAGCAGTAGAACTGAACTTGTATGCTCCATTAGGGTTGCTTGCGGTACCACTTAGCAAACATGCACTGTAAAGTACATCTGAGGAATAAATAAGAAATTTAAGATGAAGTTATATTTGAAGACATGATTAAAGTCTATAACTAAACAAGGGTCATGCACTTAGGTCTTCTTGTGGTGTTCCCCTTCTAAAATTTATTTAAACCTGTGTTACTGACTGAAATCTCTGATGGCAAGTAAGTCCTCCTTTTTGGAATATGGGTTTGACAGTATGTTGTATATTCTATAATGACTGTTTTATCATTTGACTTTGTTTTATATTGTTTCATACTTCCATATGCAGTAAACTATATTTAGAATTAGGACTGTCATCAGTAGTTGAACATTTTGTTTAACTTCATATTTGTGTATCTGGTTTTAGTATAACTTTTTATAATGGACCTGATTAGTGTTTAGTACTTTGCATTTGGTTTTAGAAGACTTTGCAATGTGTTGTCTTGAGCAGGTTTCAGGAATACAAATAGTGAGTTTAATTGTTGCTGTTTAACTGTCTCATCCTCAGTGTGCAGTGCCAGTTGAAAGAGGCTTATAAAGCAAACTCTGTACGTCTGAAAGTTTTCTTAGCTGTTGAAGTTCAAAGTACTGAACAGAATGTTCTAAATTTATTCTAAAAAGTACTGTGGCATTTCTTAAGAAACAATCACAAACAAAATATTTTTCTGTATTGATCCTGTTTCTGACCTTTTTGATGCCCTGATAACTGGAATATCATTTTTTAATTCTGTATTTAACAGAAGAGATAAAACCCCAAGTGTCATATGAGTCCCAGTGCTCATGGGTTTTGTGAATTAGTGGACCTGTTCCTTTTTTCTTGTCCAAAATATTCTATAGACTCTGCCGACGGAGAGTAACTTCTTGTTTTTATGACTTTTCTTTTGCTTTCAAGTAGTCACCATAATAATTCGGCTGCTTTCGTGTTTTTCTTGTATTTCTAATGCTAACCATTTAAAATAACAGGGACCTTCAGTTATGACAAAAACCCCCTTTAACATCTACCTAACTTCTGTCTTGTCTTCCTGCTATAAATTGTTGAGGGATGGTAAGCATCTTTTCAGGTGCTTTGCTGCCTGTTGAAAGTTGGCCTTGAAACCACGGGAATTTGGTTGCATGTTAAAATGAGTAACTTTTTATTCCATTTAATGAGTGGATTTGATAGCTTTAAAGTAAGGTGAGAGGATACGTATTGTGTGCTGAAGATGATCCTTTTTACATCTGCTGCTTGGTTTCTTAGTTTATACCTGCTGTCTAAAACATCAGAATGGACATTTGTCTCTCAAGATGGATGTGTGGGTTNTTTTTTTTTTTTCAGAAGAAAATGACAAAATTGTGTCTGTAAGGAGTGAGAAATGACAAAGTAGTGTCAGTAGGTGATCTATGACCATCTCCAGTGACAGGCCATCAAACGTGGTGGTCTGCAGGCAGCACCACGGTGTTCAGCAGCAGCTCCTTGGCGTTGAGTCATTTCAGCAAATTCCAGCTCTAAGGATAGCGTGGCCCTGCAATGCCTGCATTGCAGCTGCTCTGGAAGGATAACCTGCTCAGAGTACACTTAAAAAAACTTGGAGATGCTGCAATCATGAGTCATTTAGAAAATTTTAGTTAGGAGCCTGCTGTTCAGGGACAAACGCTCACATGCAGTGGCTTTTCAAACAGATTCCAATTTAATTAACTTATAAATTCTTTACTTTGATAGTATTAAAAGGAAATTATTCCTGGGGGATTAATTTGCCATTTTAATTAATCTTCTCAGGAGAAGATCTTCTGTGAAGATCTTGCTAAAGGTTTTTTTCCTGTAATTAAAGAACTCCAAACTAACCAACCAACAAACAAAAAAAGGGAAAAGAAGAAAAACCACAAAAGGGATCTCTGTGGGTAAATAGGTGGTGTGTGAGACCACCTGCTAACCAGAAAATTATCTTTTGATCTGAGACAGATAAAGAAAACAGTGAGAACCTTCCAGGTAGGTGTGAGATAGTGACCTGATAAGAAACCAGATAGAGTGAAAATGTTGCACTAGTTAATACATCATCCCTCACATAGTGGGTCATCTTTTGTGTTTCAGCTTGCATATTATACCACTATCACCCAATTTTGTTTCTTTCATGAGTAGAAAGCTTTTTTCCTTTCTCCAGCTGAGAATCTCCCAGTTACTATCAACTGTAATTTTTAATCCACCCGTCCCTTGGTTACTCTTCTCATTTTATTGTTTTTTTCTCTCTGGACTTCTTATTCTCTTCAAAGTTACAAGCTTTCTGTGTTTGGAACTTTATTTCTGATTGGTTTGTGCTGCTAGGACTCAGCTTTCTAAAATTGCAACACTATTCACTTTGGTAATGAACAATGCAAGAAAAATGCTTTAACGGATAAAAGGAATTCAGCCTGTTGTAAGCACTAAATTATACTTGCTGCTTATGGACAGATTCCTTCTTCAGTTTAAAAACTCACCCTTTTTTAAAATCCTATATAGTGTCAAAATCTGAAGGGTGATTTAGCAATTGCCCTGACATCTCTTAGTATGCTGAAATTAAAAAAAAAAAACCCTAGCATTATTTTTTTCTTGGCTTGTTACTTATGAGATTGCTATTTAATCAATAGTTTGTAGTTTACATTTGCTTTTTATTAAAAAATAAAGTTCCCAGTAACAACAACATGATTCAGAAATGGCATACTTTAGAAATGGTTTTTGATTGTGTTGATATTAAAAAAGTTCTGTATTCAAACATCTGTTTGCACTTGGATAAAATCAAGAAAATGACCTTTCTGTCCTGTGGGGTGTGTGCAGTTTCTTTGGTTTTGTTTTATTTTGCATTATGAATAAATGTGTTAGGGCAACTGGAACTAACACAACTACACTGAAATGGTATTGCTTGGCAGCATGGAATGTTTGAAACAGCAGGAATATGCTCTGTATGTTCAGTTGTGGATGGGTTTTTGTTATTCTGTTCTCATGATGCTGTCTTCAGTTACTGTGAGTTATAGTAACTATTAATACAGATCTAACATTTCATAATCATGCTCAGTTTGAACAAATAAAAAAAGAAAGGAAACAAAACTTCTCCACTTTGCGTAGGAGGACTGTAAAATACCATAAATGACTGTAAGAATGAGGATGTATTTTCCAAATCAGTATTTCATATTTGGAATTGTGGGTAGCAGTTTGTCAGTCTTTCCCCATGTCTGTTAAAAACGTAATCTGGAAAATCAGCTGGCAAGTAGATTATTCAAATGCCGTATTCTAGCTTTAAAAATATAGGTGGCATCCAGAATCAAGTATTATTAATTTTTAGTGGAACCCTGGAGGTATTTAGTTGGATTTCCAAACAGTTTTGAGAAAGAAAGCTTCATCTCTTGGAATTTCTGTGAGCTGATACTTGTTTGACAAAGTAGAGGTGGGAAAAATTGTGGATTTGGATGCTAAGAAATGCTTTAATAGTCAGTGTAAACTTAGAGTGGAAGGTAAAGATATATTTTTGCATGTGTAAACAAATATTTTTATGCTAGGCTGCTTTGCTGTCTCCTGCCATTAGAGTTGGGACATCAAGCGAGGACTTGAGTGCTTTTTTTTCCAGGTAATTTGACTTCTTATAAATGAACTCTGGCATGGGTTTTTGTGTCCAGCTCCTTTGAGCATCTCTGGAACTTACAATACTTCCAGTGATAGCAATGTAGAGAAAAAAATACTTTGGTGTTTCTGCACTGTGACTTGTCTGTAATTGCTACCCTGTGGACAGCTGAAAGATGTTCCGTGTTTCAGAAGGCAGACCTTAAGGCTTTTTGGTAGGCTGCTGTTTGGAGGGATCTTATGGCCATTTAAATTAGCCGAGAAATTAAAAAATTTAATTTTTAAATAGCACATAGCTTTATTTAGACATGTCTCTCTGCCACCCATGTGCACTTACTTTCAGGAAAAACACGCCCAGGAGAAAATTATTTTTGTGTGTCTTCCAGGTCTTGTAGTTTGACTTGGTAGATGAAGGCATAAAGATCAGAGTCTTGAGTAGCTAATTCAGTTACAACCAATGTTTATGTGGGTTCTTAGTTCTCCATGGTAAAAATAAAAATTGTGAGGATGAGATAAAAACTTTCCTGTCAATCTCGATAGTGACAAAAAATGATTATTAGTGAAGCTGTCTTTGCGATCTGTGAGACTTGAGCAGACCTTGGTTAGGGAACCTGCCACAGCTTCAGGTAACTCTGACCCTTTTTGCTAACTAGGGGCAGGGGGAGTGTTTTATCCTAGTTATGCTGGTTGAGTCAAGGTGTGCATATAGACCTGGCTGTTGCCAATGGAAGTGGATGTTTTTCTCTGGCCTAGATCAGGTGCTGTGCATCAACTTGAGCATCACTGTGGTGCTGTGAAAAGCTGTGGAAAGCTTTTATTGAAATAACCATCTGTAATTTCCCCCCCCCCCCTTCAGAATGAAGAGAGCATCCTGTAACTCTGTAGAATGCATTCTGTATACAGTTAGTGGTTTTTCATGTTAATGTGACCTTTTCTTCCAACGGGGATATCCTCCATTACTCAAACATAAGAAAGGTAATTTGGTGTCAATATTTTGTCCTGTTTCTTTTAAGAGGAATTTAGTGTGGCTTATTTAGGGGGAAAATGTATTTGTATGCAAAATAAATGTAAAGTCCAGTTTGAAAATACATGTTGGATTATATCATGTGACCAGGTGTTAATATTTAACAATAATCTGGGCAATAATTACTGTCTTGGACAACTTGGAAATATTAGCTGCAGGCATTCTAAAATGTTAATAACCTTCAGTCCACTAGTCCAGACAGTTTCTGAATGCTGAGGAAGTTGTTAAATAATGAAGTGCAGTGATGTTTGCCAGAAGCAGCCTAACAGCCAACAGAGTAGGTACTACTGTGTGTGACATTTTCACATGTAGCAGATGAATATTAACCACTTTACCAGAACAATGTCTTTTCAAGAGGTTGGTGGTTTTTAAGGGCTAAGCCCCAGATGAGTAGTACAGGAAAAGGAATGAAATAGAAGAGGATAGGAGGTCAGAGTACGTGGTGCATGTTTCCAGGTAGCTTCTTTTTCTGCCTCTGTTAACTGTCCCCTCCAGCACTTGGCACTTGATCTGTGGTTCTTTAGAAAGACATATTGTTTCATTTACTGTAGTGGCAGAAGAAACTCACTTTCAGAGGGAGGTTTTATAAGGAGAAAGAAGTAGACTTCAGTTTATAGCGATTCATCCCATGTTTTTGCTTAAATAGAAGTGAGAAGTTATAAGGTAACCTCATTAATTTTCATTTACAGAAGGAAATATGTGAATATATTTTATTGCAAAAAGCTGTGTGAAGAACTTTTTCGGTATGACCAGGTTTTTAGCTTATTTTTTTTTTCTCTACACTATTTGTTGTTTTCAGTCAGATTCTGGTGGCAATGTGCTTTAACTGTAATTGGATTTGAGCATCCCCATGATTAAAATTAACTGTGTTGGCAAAGCTGTTCATGCACTGATTTAATAGGCTCTAATGTAATATATAAATTGCATGCAGTAAGGTTGTGGGAGTTTCTCATGTCTGAACTGAGGTGCTCAGAAGGAGGAGGAATGTCAGTGATGCTCTCCTGTACAATGATACGAGTCTAACTTACACTCTGATCAGTTTTCACACGAGCAAGAATTCTTCTGATCATGTCATATCACCAAATACTCATTTTGTTCTGAGAAGAGACATTACCTATACTGGCAAAGCAGCTTTTGCAAATGTCTCCACTTGTGTCAGTTAGGTTTGACTGCTTTGCAGGCTGTTATTTTTATAGACCTGCCTGGAGAGAGAGAGAGAGAGAGAGCATAGGTGTGATAATAGCAGCTTTCATTTTAATAAAATGAAGTGTTTGTAGTCTCCTTGCTCTCTCTTGCTCTCTTTCTTTCAAGTATTACTTCACCAATGAATTAAGTGACTGTTAGGCTAATTAATGACTAATTAAATGACTGTTAGCTTATTAAGCTAATTTTTGGATGTCTGTGGTGTCAATAGGTATGTCTCATCTCAGTATGCTGCTATTGATGTGGGAAACTGAAACAGTCCTAGAACTTTTTCCGATAGATTACAAAAACATGGTGCAACACTACAGACTGTGTTTGGAGAGCAGAAAGGGTGAGGGAGGAATGCTAAGGTGGTAAATATTGCTGTGTGAAACCACTAGGCAGGTTGACTTAAAAGTAAAGCTTGGAATAATGACTGTATTTCAGGAGGATGAGGAGGACCATGGATTGACTGGGCCTTTTGTAGTATTACTTCTGATTTTACTAGTCTGGCATCTTTCAGAAAGAAGTGCTGCTGTTGTAGGGGGAGAGAGAGGAATCCATGATTGTATGGTTTGAGGAGGAGGACAAAATTTTCCTATGGGAGACCAGACATACTTTTAGTGACTTAATAAGAACAGCAACTTTTCTATACGTTCATGCTTGGCTACTAAACAGTGCTTGTAGAGAGGAAATTGAGAGCTAGTTGACGTTTTTGTCCGACTTTCATTGACAATATAGTGCCTGTAAATACAGATTTGAAGTATTGAAATACTTAATTTTTTTTGTTGCTTAAAAACTAGTTATGCCAATTTGAAATTAAAGTCATCACTGCTAATGTTAATTATAAAAAGCAAGAGCTTCCAATTTCAATGAAATGTCCTTACATGGAATAATTACATTTTAAATTCTTTATTTAAAACCAGGCAAACCAAAAGAAAACAGATGGAAATTATTGGTTCTGGCATTGGATACACTTCTAGCCCTACTTCAAAACATGAGCAACATTAAAAATTAATACATCAAATAAAACTTGAAAGTTTGAAGAAAAGAAATAACACTTCAAGATGCCCATTGTCTTGAATTTGTTCTTTTACAGTATAGCTTATAGGGTCTCTTATTTCTGTACATATTCTAGGAACATACTCTAAAACCTGACAAAGACTCAACCTTTGGTTGCTATTGGAAATGAAATGCATTTACTCCTGGTGTCTTAAGACAGCCAAGCATTTATTTGACTTTAAATGATCTTGAAGTGTTAGGAGTAGCATCTGTATTTGTGTTTGGGATGCTCTTGTTCTCTGAAAGGCTGTATTGCATGCAAGGGATTGAAACAAAAATCATGGCATAGTGTTCTTATATACATAATTCTCTTAAATAAAGTTTTTCTTAATTCTTGGTTCCAGACTGTACTCAAGAGAGAAGTTTTATTTTGGTAATCTGAAAACAGATCTTTTTCCATCGTAGCTAAACAGTAATTTTAGAGACAATGCTACTTGTGTAAACTGTGGAGGCAAAAAATAGACTTCCAGTAGTCCTAAGAGCTTGTTTTTCATGGCTCTGTTGTTGCTCATAGGAAGGTTTGCAATTCGTTTAATTACAGCTTGCTCTGTAGACAGTGGAAAAAGTTACAACTTTCCTTTTACCTGGTGGTTCTTTTTATATACTTTGAAAGCTGACATGCCTTATTTGACAGGAAAAATGTTTGTTTGTTTTCTACACCTGCAGTTAAGAAGCAACTTCTTCAAGTAGTCACTATCTAGATTTACCACATTTAAAAGTGAATCATTTTAGCACTTCTGACAGCATGCATTTGACAGCACGTGTTGAGCGTAGCAAAGAGGGAGCAGCAAGTAGATGGAGCAGTCCATCAGCAGCTGCCAAAACTGTACATTGGATTTAAGCCATAGCTATTAATCATTTCTTCTGTGAAAAGGAAAAAAATGCATCAAAAGCCTAAGGCGTTGGGAGGGGAAATTCCTTCCCTCTGCTAAGCAGAGAAATATACTTTATTTAGTCATACAGCAGCTTCTTAAGTTGTCTGAACTAGTGGAGTTGCTTACGAGGTGTTTCACTTTTATAAATTTCATTACTTGCAAATATACCAGCAGAAGGTTTTTCTGAAAGTGCAGCTGAGGCCATCAGAATTAATTTATTGTCTTTTAAACAAAGCTGCAAAGATTTCATCTACTGAATTGTCTTTTTGTGTTTCCACAGAAGAGAAGGGGAGGACATGAACCAAAATTGCTTCTATTGCTTCTTTCAGGTGTTGCAAGTTCACTTTCCTTCTGCTGCCATCCGAAATACTTTTTTTTGGTTTTTTTTTTTTTGAAGCCCCAAAAAATTGTGTAATGGTTTGAGTTGGAGGGGACCTTTAAAGGTCATCTAGTCCAGCTGGGCAAAGAACAAGGCCATCTTCAACTAGGTCAGGTTGGCCAACCTGACCTAGAATGTGTCCAGGGAAGGGGGCATCTACCACTCCTCTGGACAACCTGTGCCAGTCATTCACTGGCCTCATCATAAAAAAAAGTCTTCTTTATGTCAAGAAGATACCTCCATAGTATTTCTAAGTTATACATTTTGCAACACTTAAAGTTACTGAGACAACAGCCTTTACTTGAGTGCTGTCACTCTCAAAGCATGAGTTGTGCTGGATTGAAAATAGAACTCTAGAAACAGGCGTGTTGGTGGAACCTGAAGAAAATGTTTCTGTTCAGATTTATGTAAGCTACCCAGACCGCCTGACTTGCTTGGATTTAAAGGGATGTGTCTTGCAAAACCCCCGCAGTGAGTCACAAACATTTTTATCTCAGGAAACTTTGAAATTCCATTTCAGAAAGTGGAATATAAATAACCTTCTTTAAGATAGCTTCTTTAAGAAGGATAACCTTCTTCAGATAAAATAAAATCTAAATAGTACATAATAAATGGCTGATACTTTCAAGGCGGAGAATCTGTCGAGTGTGAGTCAATGATATTTATAAAATTTTCAAAATAATTTTTTAACATGTTAAATGTTTTTCTAGATCACAGATACTAAAGTAGTTGCAAAGCCTGGAGCTGGATATGGCTATAGAGAGTCTCTGTTTTTATTTCCTTCTTTAAAATTTTGAATTAGGGATTTTTAACAGGGGTTTGAATTATTAAAAAAAATTAATAAATGGCTTAGTATGCACCAGTGTTTCTTATTTATGCTTGCATTGGTAAAAACTGGACTTTCAGTCTGCACAGACTGAAAAGAAAAGGTACTTTTGGGTCCTACTGGCTGCCTCCCAGTAGTCAAAAATGTCACTTCCATTGCATCATGACTTATAGAAATCTCTACATCTTCCCATGCAGATCATGACCCCAGAAAAATTCTTGCTCCTCTGTACTGCATAGCTGTTAAATAACTTTCATGACCTTAAATATTTGCTCAAGTGCTACAAGGAGTGGTATTATTTCACAAGACAGACACCTGAAAATCTTTCAAACTAATTTTGTGGATAGAATACTAAATCCACAGCAGCAAAATGAGAAGAAGGATGCCATCATTCAGTGATTTGTATTTTTGTTAGGCAATCACAGAGGAAAACTTACACATGTGTTCGGGCTGAGAGAGGGGAGTGTGGACCAGGTGAGAAGTGAGAAAGTGGTGTCTTGGAACTATTGGTAAAGACAAACCAGCTCCTGAAAGATGAGGCATCTATTGGTGAATGATGGTACAGCTTGCTTTTGAAATGTGTTTGGGTTGCATGGTGCAACCCAAACTTATTTGGCAGTGCTGGCTTTTAAGGCCTTCTCAACCTTCCTCTTTGGGTTCCTTGTTTTGCCCTAACACTGACTGGAAAGAAATCTTAATGAAGAAGAATCCTAAATTAGTACTAAAGTGTGCAAGGAGGAATGTTGCTGGTATCTCTTTTGGTCGCAGCCCTGCTCACGTTTTTCACGTTCCCTTCAGCAATTATGCTGTCAGGGATGGTAACCGATTGACAGCTATGCTTTGCATATTGGACAAGTGAGTGACACAAGAAAAGCAGTCTGTGGCTTCGGGAGAGGCCTGATTTGTGTTGCGTGGAATATATGCAATTTTATGCTGTTACTTAAAATGCAGGATTTAATTGAAAGAAGTAATGCCAGCTCACTTTTGTAGCAAATAGGAAGGAAGTAAACATTGTAAAATAAGTATGCAAATATATTCGTGCTCTAGGCTTATTAACTTGCTATAATATCTTTATGGTACTGCCTAGTAGTAGCAAAGATATCAATCCTAGCAATCTCTTTGAGATGGATATTTTTGTGATACTTGCATGGTCTCAACTCTTACAGAAGCTAGAGAGTAATATTGTGGGAGAAAAATTAGTAAAGGTTTAATATCAGAGTTTAATTAGATAACAAGTCTCAATGGCTGACAAAGAACTCTTTACTTGCAAAAGTGAAGGACTTGGCTCTGTCCTTGTTGATACTGACCTGATGAAAAAGGCCTTTTTTATAGCACCTTCTCTATACATGATAGTTTAGGAGTCTTAGCTGATATTTTTATGGTATTGAAATGTTTTGTTGTATGTGTTTCTTCCTTCTGTCATTTTCCCAGGCACAGGACTTTCTAAGCAGAACCACACTGGTAAATACAGAACCACACTGGTAAACAGGGCTCTTGAAGTGCCAGTGTCTTTCTCCACTGGAAAGGCTATGCTGCATCCTACAAGTGCATTTTTGATGTTGCAACCTTGATACTCCTTCTCTGCATGTCCAGAAATATATTAAATGCGTCAAAGTGCATGAACTCCCTCACAATTTCTTTGAATATAAGCTTCAGGTTTTAACCTTTACTGGCTAATTAATTTGAAAAAATAGACAAGAATTTTTTCAAAGTACTTGTAGTAAGGCTTCTTGAGCTGTGTGGTGTGATTATGCCACTGTACGAAACATAAAGTTGTTAGGAAAAAGGATGTGTGTACAGTTTTTGTTGGATAATTGAGGCATGAAAAGATAGCCCTCTTTGGTCCTGACCTTGTGAATTCGTTTAGCTTGCAATTCTGTTATTTTAGTTGAGGTGTTGTAATGCTTGAACTTGGTGATAGGAGCTATATACCTTGCTCAGATGCTTTCCAATAAAATAGTGGTTCTTGAATATATAAATTTTATATGTATTTGTTGGCATCTGCCATCCATCACCTTAACCTCTGAGCTGCTCTTTTCCCAAAACCTGTCCTTTAAGGAGAGTGTTTTCCCTCTACTTTCACAGTCCATTGTGGATATTGGGGGCAATGACCTGCAAGGGTTTATAATGAGGTGTGTCAGGTCTTTAACTTGATTTCATGGCCTTGTTTTATGCTTAATGTTGTAAAAAGAAATACTTGATTTTCACTGACAGAGAAAGTGAGGTATTTTGCCCCAAATAAAATATGTATGTAATGCATGCTGTCCAAGGGAACTTGAGAGTTCGTTAAAGGTCATTGGTCAGATATCTTAACTTCTTGGCTTTTGTTGTCATGAAAATATTTCCATCTTGCTGTGGCATGTCTAAAAATAGTGACTACGTCCCCATATTTTTGTGCAGTTCCAAATAAACATGCATCCTGTTGATCATATAAAAATTATCCAGTGGATATCTACTTTAAAAAAACATCAGTTTCTTTTTCCTGAAGATTTAGGGGGGGCCTCACCAAGCAGGAAGAGAGATGTTTGCAGATGGGAACTCTTCAGTTTAGTAGTAAAGACCTATCTTTCAAGAATGAGTTATTTTATTCTGTTCTTTCAGCTTAGTTCTTTAAGCCTCAGGATGCTATACCAATCTAAATGCCAAATGGAGAATAATTTAATGGAAGACATTTCCTTACAGTCTTTTTTGTCTGAAAACAAATGAAAATGTTGCATGCTTGTCCTATCTGGGGGAGAAACCCAACAGTCGAGGACTTCAATGTGCTCAGACAAAATGCAGCTCATGACAGGAGTATGGATATTTTAGAAGCTCTAACTTGCTTTAGGGTATGTTTATGTTCAGTCTTATGGCTTCATCTTTGCTCAAATCGTGTAATTTTTTCAAACAACAAAACTCTGCTTTTTCCCAAAGAATATGCAGTCCAATTAATGTCATTGTCAAGGACTGATTATGCATCGTGACTGGGGAAGACTGTTATCAGTGCTGGCAAAAGATGTGAACCTGAAACTGGAAAGCTGACTGTAGCATCAGGATGGGCACAGGTTTGAAATGAGGTATGAGGGTCACCCTGGAGTCTCAGAGTATTGGAAAATAGTTGGTATGTGTTGTAGTGTAGTAAGGAAGGTGAAATAAACACTTATAACAATACATTTCAGTGTATCAAATGTGTCATTTACGTTATGTGAGTTTCTGGCGGGGCTGTTGGAATAGCATGGATGAAGGAAAACCAATTTCTACAGAGTAAACCAAAAATGACCACTAATTCTTGTCTCCCTTGAACAAGTTGCTGCCAAAGATAGTTCTGCTGGTCTGTAACCCTTCCTGAAGGCAGCCTTTGAGGGCTTGTCTAGCTCCTCAGTCTCACTTAGAAATATTTTGCTTCTCATCTTCTCATCGTAACCCTTCACCTGCTTTCACCCTCTAACTTTTATTGCTTGTTGTAACCTAGCTGATGGTCCTGAAAAGGTGTCCCTAAACCTCCTCATTCTGAGTCTGAAATTAAAGGTGGCAAATAGAGTGTGGATTGACTTTACTGCATGCTTATCTGTTGTATTTGTGCGATTTAATGGAGGGATGGAAAGAAGAGAAAGATGGTTGTGATGACCTGTGAGTTTTCTGGCCTGGAATTTGGAAAACCCTAGAGAGGGAAGTGGTGGACAAAGAAGTGCTTGTAGAATTAATGAAAAAGGTGAAGGAAGATGAACGGATTCAGAATGTTCAGAGGCCGTGTTTCTGATGCGATGCTGCACAGAGAGGGTTTGCTGCAGAGGACGTGATAAAGCAGGTGACTCACCAGCTGCTTGGTGGCACGAGGTAGCCAGGGCTGTGCTGCAGAGGCAGCCGGTGGCATGTGCTTGTGGAGGATGTGCCAGCTGATGCTGTGGGCAATCTTTCTGGCGCTTCATTTCTCTGATTCAGTTTTACAGCACAGCTGCTGTGTGGGACCAGCTCCTGGGTGCAACTGTTGCTATATTTATGAAGTGCAAATGCATAGGATTCATCTTTGACTGCAGCAAGGAAGGTTATAGGTAATAAACGAAAATTGTTTGGTAATGAGAGAGCTGTCACTTCCCAAATCAGCTTAAGCTATGCTTTTCTTATAAGCAATTGTAGTCTTTTGTTTGCTACAGCAAATGACAACTTTCACACAACAGGAAAAGATGTACAGAAATTATCCTAACACCAAATCGATATGTTCAAGTATGATCTCGTTCAGTTCCCTAAATGGATTTTCTCCTTACATCTAAAGCAGCAGCTGGTGCAGCTGGGGGATTGTGATACCACCAAACAGTAGCGTCCCAGAAAGTGCAACAGTGCAGGCTGCTCCCTGCCTGCACCTCTTGGGGCTTTTGCCTGTAGCAGGAGTTATTTTTAAATGAACAGAACAAAAACATATGGGATTTTTCCGATCATAGTGAAACCTGGGGAAAAAGAGGGGTAATATTTTTCTTTTAAAAGTGCTAATTCTGGGTAGTGGGACTCATCACTCAGTAGCTATGCAAAGGATAAGCACTGTGCTCTTAATGTCAATATTTTTAAAGCTGGCTTCACTGTTCATGCTATTTAATGCTGAAAAATTAGTTTAATACAGGAAATCCTGTTTGGGTGCCACTGGGAGGATGGCAAAAGAATGTATTTCAGAAAGTAAGTTCTTCATCAGAACCAATAACTAAGCCTCATTGGCAGATATGGATAGCTCTGACTGTGTCAGGCTTCGGTTTTGGTCTTTTGGTTCTCTAGTTTAAAAAAAAAATCTGAAACTAGTAATATCTCTATATTTGTCAGGATCAGCTGGTGTCTTGACTTAGTGACTGACTCTGAATTATATTCTTTCTACATTTCTCCCTTTGGATCTATAGACTCAGTGCTTGTAATGAGTCCAGGCTTTTATTGTCAGCTTAGTATTTTAAATATAACTTTATCTGTACTAGCTTTTCTAAGTTTGTAATTGTGTGCCTAGTCTCATTTGTAGGCACTGAACTTTGAATTTACAGATCCATCTCTCCTTCCTTCTTTCAAAGGAACCTATTTATAGCTCAACAGAACAAACATCTTGGCAATGTTTTTCAAACTGTGTAACTGCTGTGAAGCATGAGAACCACAGAGCTGAGGAAATAAAGTTACTATTTTCCTAACTGTAATTGGTTTTCCCTTTCACTCATTTCTTATGAATAAGAGGACCAAATGGAAAGCTTAATTGACAGCAAATATATTCAATAGGAAAAAAATTAAAGGATAAAATGGGGAAGTAATTCTTTCATCTTCAAAGAAAATATTGAGGATTTTCCTGTCTTGTTGATTGTGATGGGTTTATTGAATGCTGAATGGTGCTGGAGTTATTTGTGAGGCAGCCCTGCTTCTCTGTGATCTTACGTGCTTATCAGATGGGATACAAGTATATAAGTTAGTTTTGCTTTAGTTGTGGTTGAACAAATGTTTCTAAGTAATATTTTAACTCAAGTTTATGAACAAACTGTTATTTCTGAGACTTCTTCAGAAAGTTATGTGGGCAGCTTAATCTCTTCTCAGTAGGGGAGCCCTGCATAGATACTGTTCCTGGTCCATTCCTCTCTCATCTTTTTGAAATAGCTTAATACACTCTGAAGATGCTCAGCTAGGAAACGTGAGTTTAACACAACTGTGACCATTCTAAATTCTTCTGAGTCACTTTGAATAGCCCAGAGCTGGTGGGAGGAGGGGGGAAAGTGGGAGAAACAATACTTTGTACCACCAAAATTGAGCAAGAAGTTGTCACTGCATGTGTTTTCTGAGAAATCAAAATTGTTGGTCTCCAGAGGATGAAGCTTTAATTATACGCTCTGAAATGTTGCTTGCCCGTATTTATTTTCTCAAAATTCTGGTCAAGTTTTTCTGTCCAGCTTTATTCCAACTTTTGAACTCCTTTCACAAATGTGAGTGGACTTTTATATTAAATGTCTTACAGAATTGGTGTCAGTTTCGAGTTGCAGAAGGACACAGAGTGAATCTTCGCACTGACAGCTGATGAACAGTGGGGAATAAAGGGGCATTTTAAACTTAAAATACGCATATCAGAAGAGTCTTGTAATAGAAATTATTAAGTGGAAGTGGAAAAGCCCCACTTACATTAGGTTCAGTGTTGACTGCTCTACTGCATGAAGTTTTTGCTTCTCTTTCAACTGTTTTAATTCAGTAGTTGCTGCAGTCTGTGCAACTCTGTTCTTGGTGACAACATCAGGTAGTCATGTTTATTATAGTGGCATGTTTTGAAAGCTTTAGTGGCAAGAAGAATTCATTCACCTATTCGTAACTCATGGCATTCAGGGTGTGGGTGAAGGCTGAAAAAGGTCTCTGTCTCAGAGGTATGCAAGAACTACAATTTCTCTGTTTCACCTCATGGAAGAAAATGATCTGTGGTTAATCATGTCACCTTCCTCCTCCTCATTATGGTGCCGAAAGGTAGGAAGGATAATAGGGAAGGATGTGTGCCAGAGCTGAGATGAGTATCAAAGATAGATTCGAAGGAACTCAACTTACTGGTTTGAGAATCCTGAAACCAATTACCGTGCCTGGGCTGGCACTAAAGAATGAGGAACTGGGGATACCTCTCTCCTTAGCAATATTAACTTCATAATTGTCAAATTGATACCTGAGTGTAATCCCAAGTGTCTGTCACTCGGTCATCTGCATGCCCTGTTTCTTAAGCTGAAAACAAGCAGCTTAGCTTGGGGCAGACACGGGGCAGGGACTGGAGAGGAGTGAGTGATACAACTCAGCAGCAAGGCAGTATTACCCTCGGTGAGTTATACACACTTCCTGCCTAATCTGTTCAACTATGTTACTATTCCAGACAGTAAAGTATGCGGTATAAACCTTTACCTATTAAACTCCCTTGAGCAAGGCAGGGCACCATTCTGCCTGCTAATAGTACTAATAGTAGGAAATGAATGACTTAATTTCCCTCTCTTCCGCTGACAAATTGCCCTTTTAAAGTGGGCTGGGGCACTGAATTTGAATGAAAAAAACCCTTGCTAGTATTTCAGTCATGGTGGTTTTTGTGAGGTTTTTTTTTTTCCTTTCCCCTTTATGTTTTTTTAACTTTTAAATAAGTCTTCCCAATACTACAAATAGTTGAATACACTGTGCTTACTACTCTTTGACTTGGTAAAATGGTTGTACTTGGTCACGTGCTCTCTTTGGTCCTTTTTATTTTATGGCAAGGATAACCATAATCTTAAAAGCTTAACATTCTAATTATTGAGGTAATAAATAGTTAAAGTAGCTGTAGCCCAATGATGCAAGCCATTGTACCATCGCCTACAGGTGTTTTCTCATAAAGGGCAGATGGCTGATATGCTACTGACTCCTCAGGGACAGCAAATTAGGAGAAGGCAGATATATTTACTGCATCTAGAAAATAAATTTAACTCCATGTAATTTCATTCATTTAAAGGTTTCTCCTTGTTTCTGTCCTTGGCAGAAAGGTTTATGTAATCTTTATTAAAAGCACAATGAAGAAAAAGTACAGAATTTTGATCTTGCTGTTTAAGTTACAAGTCATTAGGAAGTGTTTATGCGGGTGAGCATGTCTAAATTATAATGGTTTGTATATAGAATTTGTAGTATAAGTATTATCAAATCTAAGCAATTGAAAATCATGTGGTGAGCCTCAACTAATAAACTTGGTTATTAATAAAATGAGAAGAGAGTTTATTTTGTTTTTCTACATATACACTTGAGCCTTTTTTTAGGACTGAAATAGAAGAGGCCGCTGGGTGACTGAATCCATCTTCTGCAGTGTCAGACTGCTGTGCAGCAGAGTGTTTCCTAAATTGTATTCCTTTCCAAATTCCCATTGCAGTGGTGCTTGTGTTAGTAGGTCAGCTTTGTCTTTTAATAGCCTTGTGTATATTCTAGTTAACTTTATTTCTAGAGAGCTGCAATTGCCTGTGACCTTGCCTGTGTTTTACCATAGCCAGTGTTTTGGGAATACTCTCTCGCAGAACAGACTGTTTTCTGCAGCTCTCCTGGTTTTGAATTAATCTGAAGGAAATGGCTAGATGGGATCTCGAGAGCATTTTGTAGAAAGGCTTCAAATAGTTTGCTCTTATCATAGTATTTACTTCTCTCATGGCTACATTATGGGCTTTCAAAACTGTCATGTTATCAAATAGTAAGCAAGTATTTTTTTATTAGTTAATAAATGCTTTTCCATCATGTATGACTGATAGGTTTTTAAAATATTTTCATTTGTCATAGGTATAATTTGGAAAAAGGTTTAATAATGAATAGATTACAGTAATATCTTTCTGTACTACTTTGCTGTATTCCTTTTAACTAAATATTTGGATTTCGTGGTTTCTTATAACTTATGTTCTCCATATTTACGAGTGTTCTGTGTGGCACTACAGTGGTAGTGGTGTTCTGTGTGGAGTTTGTTAGAACCATCTGTCTTTCTGGATCCTGTCTAAGAAAGCAACAAAAAACCATAATCAAATGCAAATAAAAATGTGGGTTTGGGTATATTGTTGCCCATGTGTTGTAATGACTTTTATTTTTCCCTGTGACCTCTACATTTGGTCAAAACCCCTATATCCTTGGATATGACAGTAATAGTTGACAAGACTGTTTTCTTATGTGCTGTATTTCAGTGAAGGGGCAGGGGCTGCAGGGGCTCTGTGCCCTGTGTGTACGTGCCCATCACTTGACAGACCCACTGGAAGCTTGAGCATGGGTGAACTTGGGCTTGATCAACCCCTCAGATTTAGAACATCAACCTTTGTGTCTTTTGCTTGTGTTTTGCCTCTGGTAGTTTGCACTTCTGTATCCCTTTTTTTTTTCTTTTCCTAATGACTGTTGTTTTGCCTCTCATATCATCCAGTGTTGTGTTTTGATCATAGCTATTAGTAAAGATGTAAATAAGATGATATCTTACCTCCCATTAAACATTTTGGAACAGCCCTGTTGCACCCTCAGCAAGTTTGCAGATGACACTGAGCTGAGTGGTGCAGTTGACATACCTGAAGGATGGGACACCATCCAGAGGGACCTGAACCAGCTTGAGAAGTGGGCCCATGGGAACAGTGTGAGGTTGAGCAGGACCAAGGTGCTGGATCTGGACTGGGGAAACCCCCAGTATCACCACAGGCTGGGGATGAACATATCAGAGCAGCCCTGCCAAGCAGGACTTGGGGATGCTGGTGGGTGAGAGGCTGGACCTGACCCAGGCATACACAGATACAATTTGATCATTTATTTATCCGTCAGAAGGCTGGACATGACCCAGCCATGTGCACTTGCAGCCTAGAAAGCCAAACGTGTCCTGGGCTGCATCCAAAGCACTGTGGGCAGCAGGGCCAGAGAGGGGGTTCTGCCCTTCTGCCCTACTCTGGTGAGACCCCACCTGCAGTGTTGCATCAACCGTGGGGTCCCTGCACAGGAAGGACATGGACCTGTTGGAGCCAGCCCAGCAGAGGCCACCAAGTTGATTAGACAGATGGAGCAGCTCTTCTATGAGGAAGGGCTGAGAAAATTGAGACTGTTGAGCTTGGAAAAGAGAAGGCTTCAGGATGACCTGATTGCAGCCTTCCAGTACTTGAAGGGGGCCTACCAGAAAAGATGGAGAGACTATTTACAAGAACATATAGTGACAAGACAAGGAGGAATAGCTTTAAACTGAGAGTAGGTTTAGATTAGATATTAGGAAAAAATACTTTACTGTGAGGGTGGTAAGGCACTGAAACAGGTTGCCAGAGAAGTTATGGGTGCCCCATCCCTGGAAGGTGTTCAAGGCCAGGTTGGATGGAGCTGGTCTAGTGGAAGGCGTTCCTGTCCAGAGGGCTTGGGCCTAGATGTTAAGGTCCCTTTCATCCACAAACCATTCTATGATTCTGTGATTCTTTCTTTACTGTCTACTAAGGTGTTTGAAGAAGCTTTGGATGTTTATTTTGCTTTGCAATTTTCAGCTCTATTTGATTTATGACTATACTATTTTCTGTCACATCCAGGTGACAAACTGTGGCTGCTGTTACGGAGCTGCTTATGCAAAGAAAGAGAGGAGATGAGTTCTTGGGAGTGTGGGAAGGTAGTAAAGATACATTTTACAAAAATACCTGTCAAGATTTGTCGTCACTCTTTTAAGACACTGGTGTAGCAGAATGAGTTCTGAAACTGCATTGGTAATGTCTGAGCAGTGAAACATCTGCAAATGGATGTGCTGGCTGAAAGTAAAGAGATTTTGCCAAAATAGGGATGTGAAAGCCATATGTCTCATTTTGTTCTGGGTCTCTAATATACTCCTTGCTTTCTTCTGAGGGATAAATAAATGATCAAATTGCTTCTATGTATGCCCTGGGTGATTGCAGATCAAATTTTTGAGCAGGCTGCATTGATTCTATCAGTGGTTTTTTTTCAAAACTATTGTTATCTAGGACATGTAGGCAAACTTATATAGCAGATGCTGTAGGCTAAGTATTGGTGATGCTAGATAAGGAGGAAAGTATAGACTTGCTCACACAAGTATTCAGTTTTGTGTAAAATTACTTACTTTTTTCCCAGTTTATCTGGTAATTGTGAAAACAACAACAATAAAAGAGTTGCTAGTTATAATTATGGTTATTCTTAAAGAAATTGAAGAATGTTCAGGCACTTCATATTGAAGATAAGCTAATTTCATTTAATAAAATGAATGCAGTGTATCTGTAATTCTTAGGGTTCTAGTTTGAGTGCAAAACCTTGTATTAGGTGAGCACGAAGATTTCCTTTTTATGGAGGATGTTAAACACCTTTGTCAAACCATTTCTCAGTGTACGACTACAAAATAGCAGTAAGTCTTAAATCCCAACATTTTGCACTTTTAAGTCTCTGTTCCAGGAGATGAGTGGGAAAATTTAAATTTGAAGATCTACTAAAGTCCCTTCAGGTGATAATGCCTTTTCAGCTAAGAAGAAGAAGAAGAAGAAAAAAAAGTGTTTTCATGGACAAGGAAAGAAAGAGACATTTTTTTGTTCTCATTCTGGAATAGCAAGTTTTCATTTTCATCTTAAGAGACAATAATTATTCAGTGTGCAGCTATTGTTAAATGATAGCTGTACAGAGGATAAAGAAATTGCAAATGCTTATTCATTGACCACAAATCCAGTGAAAAGTTGTAGGGCTGGTGGTCGTCAATATATTCTCTGCACCATTTCAGCATTCAAATCTCAGATACAAGTACAAAGTAGATTTGACCTTAAATGTTGGTGCTATTTGTGAGACAATGAAGTAGTATGTGACTTTTTCTAAAGCAGAATCGATAAAAATATGTAAATGCAAAAGGGTACATAAACATTTGTGTAGTGAGTCCTTGGGGGTTGGGAGCAGTGCAGGGGAGAGGAGGAAGGAAAGCTCCTTTAATTTGCTGGTACTGTGCTACCTTTGGGAAATAAAAAAAGTAGGGAGAACAGTGTAGTTCATGATCTTTCATAATGCTGTCTTTGCTGTGGCGGAAGTGCTCAGGGGGGTTGTACTGCTGTAGCTGTTCTTCCACAGGCATTGTTTTGCTGGGAAGAAGGTGATATTTCCTTATGCTGTAAGGAAGGTGCTTCCTTTTAGCCCCGTGCCTTTGTGTTTGTGCTGCAGCTGACTTGCTCCAATTATGCTCTCTATTTTAAGTGGCTGTTGCAGTGCTGCTTTCTTTTGGCAGTAGCTCATACATAACAAAGCAACCTCAGTGTATACGATATATGGCTTTGCCAGTTTTATGCTTATAGTGGTTGGAGTAGGGAAAAAAAACCCCAGAACTTGAGGAGGAGGAGTTGCTTTGTACTGGAACACAAGAAATACCCGCATTAAAATGTGCCCAGAAGTCACCTGGCAGCTATAGATTTGGACAGCCTGAAATATTTCTTTCTAATGACAATGTTGCATGGCATTGTTATAGGGAGCAATAGGCTTCTAGATACTCAGTTCAGTCATGTTGTGTATGGTACCTAAATTCAGATTATGAATTTAGTGCTGCAATACCTTCCCTGGTATTCAGTTAAAGCAGACCCACCATACTATTGCTGTGCTTTAAGCATATGCTAAAGGAGTAATATTTTTTTTTTCCTTTGTTCCAATACAACTTCTGTCAACTTGATCTGAAACCAGAAAAATACCTCTTTGTTGTTTTATGGTGAATGATGAAATGTGTGCAATGGGCAGTTGGGAAAACAAACAACGAACATTGTTAAAAAATGCACTTTTTAAACCTTGTCCAGGACTTTGTCCAAAAATAAGAACATTTTTTTATCAGGAAAAAAATCAGTGGCAAAGAAGTATTATGTTAAGATAGCTTTCTAATGTAAAGACTCTTGGCACGTTGCTGTAGAAGTTAGTGTGTTTGATTACAAGATGTCTAGCTGATGAGCTTGTGTAGCTACTGTATAATATTGATATATCTGCAAGCTGTGAAAGTCATTGAAATGCTTTAATTGTTGCTCCACTGTTACTGTTATCAAGAAGAATTAGAAAAAGATAGTCCTTTCTGAAAAATATGAGAAATAATTCTGTGTTGTATGATGTGCATATACCATGCCCTCGTAACAGCCGGTGAGTGACTTAGCCTGTTTTCAAATGGGATTTTTTTATAATAGTTCCAGATGTTTGTAGATTGTGCGATTCAGCACTAAAAGGATTTTTCAAAGGGTTTTAGCTGTGACTAAAAGGGCAGTAGATCATCAGTAATCTGTGGGTGTGTGAATTGGTACAGACTTGAGTTTTGAATCTAGGCTTGTTCCTCTGTTCGAACTTCTGTTGGAGGGATGAGTATGTGTGCAGACAGCACAACTTGCTGTTAACAGCTTTTAATGCTTTTCTTTAATAAAAGCGAGTCAGTTATCTGAAGAATAGTGTAAAGCACTTGGTGAATATCGATATCACTTTGTTACTGTTGATGGAAGTCACATTCTTCTGCTAAATGCAGAGTCACTAATTGATGCTGGAAGCTTCTGGCACTATTGAGTGTAAAAATAGGAGTTTCCTGCTAGCAAGCACAAAAGAGAAAGTTTCCTCCAACTTTATGCCTGTGAACTTTTGAGATTAAAAGGCAAAACAAATTCGCTAAATTATGAGCACATTCTGGGTTGGGTTGTGCCTTTTACTCAGTCAGAATTGCTTACAGTTTTCATTCTGACTGCAGTGCTTGTTTCCACCTCAAGTGCTGCTGAAAATTCTTCTCTCTATCCCCATTTTTGGTTGATTTTTTTCTTTCTTTTTGCCCCCATCATGTTTCTGAGGGCTTACCTACCTTTCAAATCCATGAAGAAAACCCAAAACTTAATTCAATTATCACAGTGGTATGAAGCTTAGTACAGAAAAACCACCAAAGGTTGTATATGGCTTGTCAGGAATATCTGTTCATCTGTCTTCCTTATATATGTATTGGAAGATACATAATATATATCTTAAATTTAGGCTGCGTGGGAAGGTACAGTATTTTTTAGCTCAGGCGTCCCTGAGTTTGGAGCTAGCTTGGAATTTAGTTGCTTGCCTGGCTGACTGTGTGTTCTAGATGCATCATGAAAGATGGAAACATTTTTATCTGAGGGGTGAGATTTCTCTGTGGGTTTGGGCTGCACCCCTACTGTAGTAGCCTGGCTGGTAGGAGCTGCTGGGAAGAGGGCGATTGAAGACATCTTGGTGAGGTGTATGAGTGTTTTAAGGAGTGTTGCTACTTTTCCAAAGCAGAAGTGTCTTCTGTCACCAACAGCTTCAGGGTATCACATGGAGCAGCCAAATCCCAGTGGTGAGTGTACTGTTACCTTAATACACTTTCTCAAGAAAAACTGAAATTATACATTTATAAACTAAAGGTACTGATGAAATGTCTAAGCATTTCTAATGTAATTTAACTTACGACAGTGCTAATTTGGATTAGTGGGTGGGATGGCTTAATGTAATTGGTGTCACCACAAGAAAAAGGTACATCAGAGAGGAAATCTTTGGCAATGGATCAGTGAAGTTTTATTATCTCATAAGGGGTAGGAGGTGGTTTTCTCCTTTTCCACCTTATTTCTTTGTGAATGCTCTACTACTCATGACCGTGGAATCCATCCTTATCTCCTTGAGAAGCAGTTTGACAAATTGGTGCTGAAGGCACTTGGATTTCCTTGTGCTTCCCTGCTCTTGTGTCCCTTTTTCTTTTTGTCTCTCCGGAGTGAGCTTAAAGTACTGAGTACCTGCAGATTGGATTGGAGTGTGATTTATTTTAAACCCATCTTAAATTCATGTTCCTAACAAAATGTTCCTAAAGTGCCATCTCAGTTGATGGGTAATACAAACATTTACACAATGCTTCTTCTGTGTCCTCCTAGAAAATCTGAGGTATGATGTAAATACAAGTCAATATGTACAGCTAGGCCATTGACTACAAAAATCTTAATGAAACCTCAGATTTACATTTCCCTACAGGTGTTTTAAAAGTATCTCTGGATGTACAGTATGTGGCAGCCCTGTAATCTCATAAATTATTATTAAAATACAAAGCTAGTTCCACTGTTCAGTGGTTTCTGTCATTACAGTTCAGGTTTGTCTTACGTCAAGAACCTGGAGAATATGAGAGGTAACTTGTATAAACTATTGCATTTCTCTTCTGTTCACCTTTTTAGTCTTTTTTTTAAGATAGTGGTCCTGTCAATTCAAAGGAAGGAAAAAATACACCTTGACCCTTACTTCTAATCTTCTCATGTAACTGATGGACTGGTGAAACAATAGCAGTCACATCTGATACAACAACATCTTATTTATAGATGGAAGCAGCTGCATCCTCTGTCTTTGCAGGCAAGAAGACCTATTGTTTTCAAGTCTCCTGGTTAATGAGACTGTGGGAAAATGAAGGCCTACTGTAAAAGCACTATTAAAGGAAAAAAAAGCACTATTTTAACAGGAAAAGAAATGGAAGATGTGGCTGGTGCAACTTGTTCTTAAAGTTGACTTTGGTGTAAATGAAGAAGTGATCAGTGCTGACAGTGTGAGCTATAGGATAAGCTTGAGTTTACTCATGGTTTCTTATATCATATTTAGCATTTGGCTCATGACAAATACCAATTTCCACAGGCCTCCAATTTCTGATGGCTGAGACATGAACCTTGAATAAGCTCAGTTTGTAGGGAAAAATCCCTGCCCTGTTACACTCCTTGGCCACCACTGAGCCCGTTATTCCTTCCACACTGCCCCAGGTGGGTTATGTGCTGGGGGTGCCCTGTGTGCCATCAGCACAATCCTCACCTGGTCATTGGGCAGGCAGTTGCCAAAACCACAATGGGAGGAGTGGGTGGCACCATCTGTGGTACAGTTTTCAGCTAGGAAATGCTCCTCTGGGCCAGCTGGCTGACCTCTGAATCTGTAGCTTGGAATTTGGGAGCTGTAATAGGTTGTTAATCCCTCTGTTCTCATCCTCATTTTTCCCCTCTACTGGATGCCCTAGATGGAAGGAATGATTTCTGTCTGCATGGGAGAGCTCTCCCAGGCTGAGGAAAGTGTCTGAGCTTCATGACAGGTCCCTGGAAGTCTGTGGATGAGCAGCCAGGAGATCGTTTTCTGTCCCAGTTCAGTCAGGTGTTCAGTGGTGTCAGTTAAACAACCACAGCCTGTGAGGCACAAATTCAGCTCAGTGCAGTGTGTTCTCCCCTTGTGTAGCACGTGCTCTTAGGAGCTGTGTTTCCCATGTAGTTCATGTTGTGCGAATTAAAAAAAATAAATTGGTAAATGTAACTATAGGATGAAAGGAGCACTAGGAGTGAGCATTTATTTCTTTAGTGCAAACTCAACTGACGACAGTGCTAGGTTGGTTTAAGGTCTTTTTTGTGAAATATTCTTTTATTAAAGCAGATATCTTTGAAATCTGTGCAAGTGGAAGTCTCTGACTAAACAATTAAGTGTGGAAAGATAAATCAACATACAGGGACTCTGTATGGTGTTTTCTGTAGCATACATGTAGCTTACAGTCAGTTTGTCTTTTGAAAGCCACCTGTCCTGGTGTAAGTGATAAAATTTGCTGAATTCTTTGGTAAGATGACTGAATGTTTTTAAACAGCCTACAAGAAAAACAACAAAGACTCCAACAGCCCTTGAAATTTCTAGTTTGAATTGTCTTGTTCCATGTTCTGGGTTATTCAATTCCACTCTACCACCTTTCATTGAACTGGGATTTGGAAGATTGATATGTGATGCTTGCTTGCAGGCAATCATCCAGTCTGGGTACCTCAGAGCCTTCTCTTGGTTCAGCTAACTTGATCTGATTAGCCTTTTTTTAAAGTTTAATTTTATATTAATTTTATATATATTTATATAAAGCTTAGTAACTTTGTGTTCTAGATCTGATACTGGTTGTTTTTCTTTCCTTATAAAGCAGTTATAAATGTTTTTGGAAGAGAATCCCATGTCTGAATTGTGGAATATATGGAATAGATAATTTCTTACGATTAGAGTTTAAAACTTTTTTTTCCCTATTAAATTTTACTAATTTATTTTACTGATTAATTATGTTATTTAGTACTGATGGTTATGCTGTCCCAACATGGAGGGTTTTTTTTTTTGAGGAGGAGGG
>VZTZ01048579.1:656569-747791 GCA_013400955.1 Drymodes brunneopygia | reverse complement strand
GGTGTGGGGTTTTTTTTTTTTTTTTTTTTTTTTTTCTTTTGGCATCCATTCTTGTACTTTAAAGGTAATTAAAAACAAGTTATTTTACTGGGCAGTTTGTTACTTGACTTAGATTGTAATGTGTTCATTTTTGGCTCTTGATATAATTAATCCGGAGGGTTTTGTTTGTTAAATTAGACTTTTTAAATGGAAGTCACCAAGGTAGTACCTTTTTCTTCTGGAATGTGTTTTTAGTTTTATAAGAAGTCGTTATTAGGGTGATGTTTGCAGTGTTTAGGTCTCTTGACCCTTATCTTGTTGAAAATCTAGCTTCAGTAATCTTAGTATTAGACTGCTTTGTTGCACAGATTCTTTGGTAAATAGATTAATCTCTGGGTCTTGTGACTATTAATCTTGCTCTGCTGCTTAGGTTTGTTGAGGGATTTCCAGTAATTAGGACATCTTTGTGCTTGGTCTCAAAACAATTACTGTTTTTTTTCTGGTATTGTAATGGTGAAGTAGGAAACAACCAGATGTATTATCTGGTTACTTTTGTTTTTCATGTTGCATAAAAAGCTTATAAATATCTAAGTGGCTTTTTCAAGATACTGACCTGAGACAGAACCTTCTAAAACCGTATTAATGGCAGGAGTCGGTGTTGAAATGTTCATGTAGGAGACATTAAAAGAAAGAAATACAGACTGCTTTTAAAAAGTGCAGACACTTCATTGCATCTTCTGTCACTTCACTGTGGTTGCTTGTAAACTGTGAGCTACAGCGAGGCTAAATCAAGAACTTTAATAATGTCAAAATGTATTTCTACAGTAACGTGATTCTTGTTGAACGGTGCCTAGGAGTTCAGGCAATCACATGGTCTCTTCTTGCTGAGAGTTCATACTTATCAAAAGGACGTTTTTGATTTGCCTCCTCGTGCCTTTTATTAATACAGTGTTCTGGAGAAAAGTATTGACACCCGGGGCAATGGAATACTTCTTGTTTGGAAATCTTGTGTATGTTTTGTTGAAAGACTATTTCAGTATATTGCTTCCAATTATTGAATTTTCAACATTTTACCATTGCTTCTGACTACTTTAGGGTGCTTTTTAGTATCAAGTGCCTAGAGAATAGAAGGGAAGTTTTGTGTGATGCTATTTGGTCAGGGTTACTGTGTCCACCCATAAACCTTTTTCCATGTGTGATGCATGTTGTTGTTTTCAGTAAAGCACGCACTCACCAACAAAGCACTTTCCGGGAGTTGAGTTGGACTTACATGAGCCGTCTCAGTGTTGTGAGGGAATTCTGAGACTTTCCTCTGCTGGCTTGAGGCCAGAAATAAAACTTGTTCTTGGTAATAGTTGTATTAAGGATTCAAACAGCAGGCTGTTCGAGTGAATGAAATGCTGTTAACCAGAAGGGCAATGAGAGCATTTTTTGTTATTTTAATTTGCTTAAGAGAATGAGATTACAGCCAGAAAATTGTCTTGTCAGACAGCCAGATACTGACTTCCTGGTCTTCCATTGCCAAATGCTCCAGCTTCTCCAGTTCCTCCCTCCCTGAGCCCTCTGCCAGCTTGCCATGAGAGCCAACAGGGAGAGCTTGGGCTAGTCCTTTCATCGTTTGTTGGGCAAAATGTTGCCTATCAGATACCTAAGCATTGCTTTTTTTATAAGATCTGAGAATTTGGATAAGCTGTGTTTACTTAAAAAGTAGCAAAGCTCCATTTCTCTTGAGGTCACCTTTTATTTGTAATATACGAAAGTATATTCATAATCTGAATGCAAGTAGGATGCTCTGATTGGCTCATATAGAACTCAATTTTAGTTACTGGACTAAGGAAAACTGGGTATTAAATATTAACTTTAATTTAGAAAGCCTGGAAAAGCTGATCTTTTGTTTCAGGTCATTTGTGTTGGTATGAAATACTTTACTGGTTTGGGTTTATTAATATTTAAAGAGTAATTCTGTGAGTTTAAGAATCTGTGTAAATGTTTGTGTTTTCAAGTTTTCATGTTCCCAACTTGTGCCTTCCTTGTGATTCTCAGCCCTTAAGGTTGTTGCTTCCAGTTTATTTGAATTTCTTCATTATTTCTCTCTATTGTAAATCTTCCATGTTGTCAAATAAGTTTAAAACTAGCTAGTGGACTCGTAAGTGAAAAAATTGGGATATATACAGAATGTGTACAAAAGCCTTTTTTCTTTAATCAAAAGAATAAATATGTTGTGCTAAAAGATCGGGTCCTTATTCACTTTTTGGTATGTAAGACTTTGAAAGATTTGTTTGTTAGTAACTTCAGCTCTTACTATCTCATTTCTCTGAACTATATATTGATTTTTTCAGATCAGGTTTGCAAGTTTCATCAGCTCCTGTAAAGCTATTAGCATAGTACTAATTTTCTTTTTCTTGTCAGCACCTAAAATTAAGCTTAAACTCAAGTTTTCTTTGCTGATAAACCTTTATAATTCCAGTCAAATTTTTTCTGCAAAAGGTTTTCTTTTTCAAGACTTGTAGGCATAAGCGAATGAGGAAGAGAATTACAAGTAACTTTTGAAAAGTCTCTGAAATCAGATGTGCTGCAACTCCACTGGATTATTACTGTGACTTGTGCTTATTTCTTTGGTTATGTCTCTGGATCAGTATTGAATGCAGTATTTGTTTCTCTTCCCCTGTCCCTTGGGAATTCTAAATCACTTGCAGCAAAAATAATACCAGTTGGCCTTAGATAAATTCCCAGTTACCAAGTGAGACCATACCAGTGCCACAAGGTGATCAGCTATTGCCAAAGCTTCAAAAGGAGAAATGCTTAAGGATCGATTGTACAAGATTGCTTCTCAAAAAGTCTTTTTTTCCACTGTTTAAAACATCAGAATGATGTAGCTAATTCCCCAAAGATTTAATATCTTTGAAGTAACTCCAGAAAGCTAATTCCAGAAAGCACAGGATGAAGAAAGCTATAGCCTTTCTTACAGTAGCCTGAGCTTAGCATTGTCCTGTCACCTCCCTGCGCCCTCACAGTTGTGACCATTCCCCCAAATGCCAAAGCAGCACCCTGCCCAACACCTCCACCAGCCCCATGATACAGTAGAGGGTATCATGTTGACCCTGAACTGCCTGGAATTATCAGCTGGTTCCCTAAAGGGCAAATAGTCTTTTCATACGCTTTTGTGGCTAACTGTGCTTCATATATGCCCTGTGTGTGACTGTAACCTTAACCTAGTAAATAGCTAACCTCAAATAGCCACCCTCTTACTTCTTACTCAGCTGGTACCTTCTGTAAGCTCACAGTGCAGGTTAATAATTTCAGAGAATATGTGTTCTTGCATTAAAGTTTGAGCTTAGAGTCTTGTCACGTGCGGGAGGAAAGAAAATCAAAATATCCTTGGAAGGAAACTGCTCTGTAATTTAAGGTTAGAAATCTGTGACTTCTTCATATACTAAAATGAAAATGTAATATTTCAATGATTAACCCCCTCTCCCCAAAAAAAACCCAAAACACAAACCAAGGCATTTGCTGTTCTTGACTTGTAAGTTAACTCTTAAATCTTAAAAAGAACAAAATAAGAAAAAATGAAGCTGAAAGGGAAGTGCAAGTCAGTGGTAAAAAAAGTGTGGACTTTGACCCCTGTGTTAGACAACTGTGCAGAGCCAGCTAAATCATGACTGTAACTCTGGGGAATCTCCTCTGGCAAAGCCTGCTGTCGAAACTGGAGGAGCAACTGTGTCTGTCTGTCAGCGTGGTCTTTCATCTGTACAGTATCCACTTTGAGCAGAGCTGGCAGAAGACAGCTCATCGTACATGTGCTGCATCAGGACATAGCTGGCAATCGTCAGGCTGTCTCTGGGAGGTTGCAAAAAGGTCTTCCCAATCCTCCAGGGCAGAATTTTAATTTAGCAGGGCACTTGTGAGTGCAGGTTCCCCCAAACTGCATGCAAGACAGGTTTTGTGCCAGCACGTGCACTAAATGTAAGTGAGCAAATAGTATTTGGCCAAAGTGAAGTCAAACTGCAGATGGCTTAAATTTATTACTTGTGACAGTGATCCACAGCCAAATCTTGCCTGATTTTCAGTCCATTCAGCTGTGGGAGGATAAATATAAAGCATAAGTGCCGTCTTGGTGTACTCAAAGTACAGAAGGGAAGGAATCGCAGAATATTTTGAGTTGGAAGGGACTCACAGGGATCATTGAGTCCAACTCTTAAGTGAATGGCCCATATGGGGATCCAGCTCATAACCTTGGCATTATTAGAACCATGCTCTAACCAGCTGAGCTAACTGAAGCTGCAGGGTCCCCTATTTGAGAGCAGGCATATGAAGTATTTACAAAATTTACAAGAAAATTACTGCATTGCTGGTTGTTTTCATGGACACATCCAGCTTATGCGCTTGTTCTGGAGTTCCTGGCTGCTTTTTGTACCTTCACAAGTGCCAAAAAGCTTTAGTTAAAAGTACAGCTGGAAACTCCGTAGAACTTTTACCAGATTTTTCAGGATTTGGCTCACCATTAAATGTGTGGGGTCTTGGAGCTGCTGCTGGATTCATTCAGACTTTTTCTAGTATCTGAGGCTGCCAAGAGAGGTGACAAGTTCTTTCCTCCCCTGGTATTTTCTTTAGGGCTGTTTTCCCTCTGGCAGCTGCTTTGAGACCTCTAATTAATTTCTATGCTGACCATCAACTCTGTGTCTGCCTGTTAGGGCTAAATGCTAGTATTACTGAAACTATAGAAGGGAACACACTAGAAGTATAATGAGTTCATTTCTTTGAGTTGAGGATGAGGAAAAAGCAAATGATAGATGCATTTGCCAGTCTACAGCAATTGATAGTTTCACGAAGGAGCCAGAAACCTCATGTCTTTCTGAAAATATCAAACTTTTGAAATGGGTTAACAATGCTTGGGGAGGCAAGGCTGGGGAGGGGCTGATGTGACAAGGTAAAACTGTATTTTGTCAGAAGCTCTCAGCTTTAATGTATGGGTCTTGTGTGTAGAAACAATGACTTTATCACCTGAAAACACTTGGTTGTATTGTGGATGAAAAGTTTGCAGTCTGACTACTGTTTCTTGAGCTAGATAATTTGTCTGAGACTGCTGACCATTTGCAGATTAAATAGATAAAATCTGTCAGATAGGCCACTCCTTGATGTGTGACACTAGAAATAATAATAATGATCTGTGTTAAATGTAACTGAGAATGTTGTCTTAAAGGAAAAAGTCTTAACACTCACAGGCTTCCCTGTCAGTTTGCATGTGTTGTGATGATTTTTCAGAGAGGTCAGGTCCTGCAGGATGCTGCAGAGGCAGCAGGCACACTCTGAGGAAAGTTTGTGATGATGCAGGGATGGTGTGAGTAACTACTGGGCTTTATTTTTGGACCTGGGGTTAGTGAACAGGACGCAGAAAGCACCTTGGATTTCCACAGAGCTAGTTTTGATCCTGTTCTGTTGCTCCTGAGCTGACTTCCCGTCGATCTGCCTTCTGCATCTCAGTCACCAGGGTTTCTGTGGCTTATTTCTCAGGCGAAGAAATGCTGTCTAAATGTAGTGGAGGCTGTTGTGGGTATTTCCTGACTTAATGAGCCCTTCCATGTGGGGTTGGGGAGCAGAAAGCAGAAACAGTAATTAGCTGTATTGGTACCAACAGACAGCCATGGAGGCCAGGGCTAATAATAAACCTGCTTGGATCTCAGTTCCTGGTGCTGAGCACCACGGGTGTGGGTGTCCCTGTGCCTCGCCCTCCCACCCCTCTGCAGCCATTTACCTCAGTCACCATGGGCAGCCTTTGCAGGAGTCCTCTGCTGTTAGTCACTGGCAATAATCATCCCTCTTCCTCTTTGCCTGAAGCTCAGAGTCACTGGTGAGCGTGGTGCATCCATGGATCCCAACAGATGCTGCTGGAGTAAGGCTCCTGGCTACCACCTGTCTGGCTCCTGGGGGAGACAGCAGTGTTTCTGCGTGGGTCTCCCATTTTTTTGTCATCCAGCATCACCATAGGCCATTGTATCTTTAGGAAAGGTTCTCTGCTGTTTGAAATTGCATTCATCACTCATTTGTTCTTCTGTCAGACTCGGGGGAAAAAAGTGGAAAGGTGTTTCTTCCGTGTTTTAGGACATTTGGGAGCTGAGCAAACAACTAGTTAACCTTGGTCATATTTATTAGTACAGTCTTAGGAATGACTAGATACTGATGTGGTGCTCAAACCTGCTTAGAGTTGGGTTCCTAATTGCAAGGGCTTCTTGCCACTGACTGTGGCATTGTGATGGCAGAGATTGCACCTATTGTCCATCTGAGTGCTTTTGGGAGGGGTGCAATATTTCACTGCTGTGCCTTACCTGAGCTCTCTTTGGAGTTGTTTTTAAGAGTGAGTCGTCAGACTTCAGGAGATAAGCAGTAATCTCTGATGAGGAATGTGCATACCTTTAATGTCTGGTTTTGGAGACAACACATGATTTTAAGCCGCTGTGAAGGTATGCACTTGGTTTAAGAGCAAATGTCCTTTGCTCAGGAGTTGATAAGCAGTATCTTGTTAAGATTTGGTAAAAGGATGGCTGTCATATGCTCAGTCTAAATTAGCTTGCAAATCAGCCAGAAAGTTTTTACATCTCAATGATTGGTTTAAAAGTTTATGAAAAATTATGCTTAAGAACTAGGCCAAAACACTCTGTTATGAAACCAAGGGTGTGTGTTTTATTATACAAGAGGAATTCAGTGTTATATCTCTATCACATGTTTAACTTGCGCTGAGCAAAGCATGTGACATATGGTCCTGCTCTGGAAAGACTATGGAAAAACCTCTTTCCCTCTAATGTGGGTTGGATTAAGATTCTGAGAGGCTGCCTGTTGTTGTCCTGTGGACAGGGTTTTCATGTGTCCGTGTGTTTGGTTTCTCAGTCCCACAACACTTGCTGTTGGTCCTTTGGAGGCTGCACCACCTGCTGACTTGTAAATGTCTGTCTTTGTTGGGGCTGGTGGGGGAGAGAAACGAATATAAGAAATGGAGGGATGTTTTTGAGTTTCGGTAAAAAAAAATAAAAATCAACTGTGGCATGACAGCCACATACCTCACTAGCAGTTTGTAGGTATTAAACTCTAGCTCAGTAGATGGTTTGTAAGCCAGCCTAGAGCAGTCACTGCTATTGTGATGCCTTGTATTCTTAACTAGGAAATCCCTGGTCACAAAAAACTTACTGGCAATATCTCTGTCTCTTTGTGGTTGTTGGTAGAGTTATTGAAAAACACATACAGAGCCAACCAAGTAGGGAGCAGAGTAAGTGGCAGATCAGCTTAATTCAGAGCTTCTAGCCTTTTCAGAATCTCCTGTGTGTGTGATAGTGAGTGAAAATAATGTCTGCATGACCAGCTCTGTAATCTTTGGTACAAATGCAGTGTTTAAGGCATTGAGCTGGCTATTTGACAAACAGTATAGGTGTTAGGTCTTGGTGTTGAGCTGTCTGATGCATGGAAGTGGATTTGGATCCGATGCCTTCAGCAGGTGTGATATGAAAAGGATTTCAAAGAGCTGAGAAAGATCTATCTAGACTGCTAATGGGGAATATTTGAGAAGGGTGATTCCAGGTTCTCCCCTATGGTTTAACAGTACAGCCAAACTAGTTGAATGGTTTGTTCCCTCCAGAAGGGACTGAATCAAGACACTCAAGTCCTTCCCTCTTACGGCAGTGATGTGTTACTTAAGCTGCAGCTGCTCTGTGTCACTTCACCTTAACAGGCAGAGGCAGAGCAGATGTGCTGAACCCAGCTCATCCCCCTGCTTTGATGCCCAGCCAGGGTGGTCCCGGGTGCCCTTGGCGTTGGTGCAGTGTTGTGTGGGCTGTCTGTGGGTGCTGCAGGACTCCTGCTTGTTGGACTTGGACCATTAAAAGGTCACAGCATGAGCTGTGGAGGCAGCTGTGCAAGCGGGGTGTGCTCACTGAGGTTGTCAGATGCTGTCCCAGAGCCCAAGAGAGCATCTTAATCTCAAAAGCTACTGCTGCTTACATCCTTCCAGAGCTGGCATTACTCCTTTGTGTAGAGGAGGCAAACAGACAACTAAAGTTCTAAAGTACTTTCCACCGAATAATCAAGTCTGAATTTATGGAAGTCCAGCCCATTCAGCAATGGAAGGGCACTAACCTGTGTTTTCATCTGGTTTTATGGTATTTGGAGCTGCATTTACATTGCGTTACATACCTGAGAGGGGCCGTGCTTGAGCCCCACCATGATGCTACAGAAGCTTGACCTCTGTGGATGTTTGCCCATTTGAAGTGCAAATTTTTTTAAGTGATTGGTGTTCTGCTCTAAGAGTGAAAAGGAGTGCTGAAGCCAGATCAGAGCAGTGTCCCTAGTAAGCCCATCTGAAATACTGAAATTGATTCAACTCCCACTAATACTTAAAAAAACAACAAAAAAAAACTTATATCCCTCTCAGAATTCTACCATTGCTTATAGGAAGAGAAGGAAAAAAACCATCAAAAAACAATTCCAAAAGATAGTAATTTGGAGTTATTAAATGCAGTCTCTTTTTCAGAAAATACCTGAGCTAAGAAATAAATTCAGGCTTGATGATTATTCTGCGGAAAGTACTTTAGTACTTTAGTTTTCTATTTGCCTCCTTTACACAGAGGAGTAATGCCAGCTCTGGAAGGATGTAAGCAGCAGTAGCTTTTGAGATTAATTTTTGGGTGAAGAATGATTTGACATGCAAATATGTACTTCAGTATGATCATTTGCCTGATAGCCTGGGAATAATTTTCATGTGACCTACTGTTGATGCTTCAAGTGAGATTTATATCTCTTGGAAGCAATGCTCTGAAATATGCTGGAAATGTATCTACTGAAAAAAAGAAGAACATTACTCTTGGCTAACTTCTGAGAAAATTCTGTCTAAAATGAATCTTAATGCTTTTAAAAAAAAATGTGAGTATAAAGGATTTATATTGGGATATAAATTTTTGAAATTAGTTGTGGTATAATATTTTCTCCCTCTTCGTTATAATTTTATTGTATCTGCTTTTTAAAAAATTCCTAAATATGAAGAAACTGAGCAACATTATTTCCCATTAAAAAAAACCCCCAACTCTCTAAAGCAAAAAGAAATATTGCAGTTTTACTTCACAAATACCCACTGTTGCCTTTGTGGCTGGAAAGGGGAACTTTATTTTTGTTTTGTTTGTTTTGTGTTTTTGCTTTGGTTGGTTGTAAGCCAGCAATATAAAATGATTGTAAGCCAGCCACAGAAAACAAGTCACTGCATTTTCTGTTGATTATAGTACTACTGAGATATTTTCGTAGTAAGTTCTGGCAGAGCACAGTTCTCAATGCGTGTGGGTTCCTTTTGTTTCTGGATGTGAGTTGTCATGGTAATGAGCCAGGAGCTGCAGCCTGGAGCTCCTCCTTGCTTAAGCCCAGCTCAGTGGTGGGGGTTTGTGACAAGCAACCTCTGGAGGAGTGGTCAGGGTCCCCCTGGCATCATGGGCTTCTGGAAAACTCCAGTTGACAAAGTGGAGGTGGCCCTGATGCTCTGGGTGGTTCTGAAAGGAGTGTTTGCTGGCTGGGTTGGAGTTGAATTGTGCCTGGGAACTGATTTTTCTTGACTGGAGAGTGGAGATTGTGTTTCTGGGCAGTTTTGGGGTTTGTTTGGTTTTGGTTGGCAAGGGAGAAAATGCGCAAAACAGAGGGTGGAGTTTGATGACATTCAGCTCTTGGGACAATGCTGAAACCCCCGTTTCATTGCTGGGCTGTTCCTTCCCAACAGCACAAGAAGGTTTGTTCCAAGATCTTGTTTTAAAAGTGAGGTAAAATGCAGTTAGGTTTGAGAAATTAGATAAATGAGAGCAGTTGGGACTGTTACAGCTTCAGATGCAGGCAGATGATTGCAGGTGATTGTGCTTTCTGGGTTACCCCATCCTCAGCTCAGTCACATTTCTGCCTTATCCTGGTACCGAATTTACAGTTTGTTCACAATGGAAAGCTTAAACTATTCACAGGAGCAATTACTGCTTACCAGTTGATGAATGGCACCTCTTCTGTGTCACTGTGACTTTTTTGCTCATGATTTGGAATGCCTGCCCCATTTAATCTGGTCCACCATGTGTTCGTCCACCATGAATACCAGTATGCTATGAAGTGCATGTTGTTGGGATTTTTGTTATATTCACAACACTTTTAATTATGCATCTGAAGAAGGAATACTGTGTAGCTGTGGCTGTGATGTTGAAATACCAGGATCTAGGCATTACAGAAACTTTTTCAGAAAATAGACTGACCTTGCCCACTGTAAGGGAGATTGTATGAAGTTTTTTTCTAGGTGAAGTTTGTAGTGATGTGCTTCCTTCATGGCAAGTTTTTTGACTGGCTTAGTTATTCCTAGGTTGTCTAGACTATAGTCCTGGTGTGTAACCTGGTATTTGGGATAGTATCTTTGAAACCTGTAGACTAGTTAAGCACTCTTAAAAAAACCCCCAAAACTCACCACTAAAAGTATCAGAGAACTGTCATATCTTAATCTTGCTCTCACAGCTCTTGGGCAATCCTCTAAGCACAGCTCACTACTAACCCTATTTTTGGAAGGCAACCTTACGCGATACACCGTGGTCTTCTTTTCCTGGCCACCTTGGTTGCTCTCCCTGATGTTGATCAGGCTAATATCCTTTAAAGTGCTTCTGCCATCACAACTTGGTGCCAGCTAGGAGTTACTTTTTGACTATTAGCTCCAGGACATTTGTTTATCACTTCTTTTTTCCCTGTTTTGTTCCTGATTTTGTTTGAAAGAATTTTTTTTAAAATTGAAAGCTGTCAATCATTATAGTATGGTATATTTGAATAAACTTACATAAAATTGATCTCTGCTACAAGTAGCTGTTTGAAAATAAATACCACCGTGTTTAGTAGCTGATCTATTTGTTAGTGCAAGATGGATTTTTAATTGGATACTTAGTATTATTTTATGTAGCTAATGAAAAGCGGGGGGACAAATAACCCTATCTCAAAACAATTTGAGTCTCCTTAGAGAGTCTCCCTCTGCTACAAAGGATGTGAGTATTTGTGCAATGAATGTGAAAATGGATTTAACAGCCTTAAAAAAAACCCTCCAGCTATAGGCTATAAATATTGAAAATCTGTAGAAAGACAACTACATATATTTTTAATTGTGAATAACTGAAGTGCCTTTTATAATTATGGACTGTGCTGTCAGTAGGAGCAATCTTTTGTGATGATACTGTTTTGGACATGTGATCAACCTTTGGATTTCTGACTAAAGAACTTGAGCTTTTGTGTTAAGCATTTAATTGTCTGACTTCTGAGTGTCCAGAAAGCAGAAGAGAAATGCACTGCACTACCCTGTAATTTCCTATGCTCATTAGTTTGCTCATGGACTTCTATGGCATGGCAGGCTTTAATTTCCTGTCTACCCTTTCCATGTTCATACCACCATCTTATGGGATGATTATAATAATGAATGTCTTATTTTTTTTTTCTTTATTCTGCTGAAAGCTTTATGACCAGCAGGATGTCTTGAATCAATTGGACTACTTGTGAGACAGTGTTAAAAGTCTGTTAGTGTGGGTGGGTCATTGAACCTTCCAACTCATTTTTGTATACTTCCAGTTGGAAAAAAAGAATTCTAAAATGCAAAAATGAGCATGTAATGAAATTGTCTTCTGAGGGAAGCTCTTTAGAAAGAAAATAATTCAAAAAAGAAATAAAGTATCTTTGAAAGACAGGAAAGCTGATTGCGGTACCCCGCTGAAACATCATATTTCTCTGCAGTTATTTTGCTGTGATCCTATGGTGTTTCTCCAGCATCTGACACTGAAGCTGTAATTCAGTTAAGTCTTTGGAAATGCATGTTTCTGTTCTGTACTGGGACTACTCCCAGGAAAATGGGATTTCTCCTTTTTCTTTATGGGGTTTTGGAGTTGCTCCTGATTAGCTTCATGCATGGGTGCTTCAGTTCCAGATTAAAATCGCCTGTTCCTCCTCTTTCTAATCCAGTTTAAAAATTCCACCCGGAACCCAGAACAAATATCCCCACCCTCCCCATGGTGGAGCTAAAAATAACAGTTTTTGTGTGTCAACAACTCTGAACAAGATCAATACAATATCTCTTTTCCACTGCCTAGAGGAAATGAAGGCTTGGGTTGGCTGGTTGGCCTGTAAGCTCCCTTCTGGTGAAGGCTGATTCCCAAGCTTAGTCATGCCTGATTGCTGTGGAGTGATGTTTTGTCTTGAATTTCCCAGAATATAATGCATGTTAGCTGAGATAAATGCATACTGGTTAAGATAGTAAGATTTTTCAGAACTTTCAGGTAAATTTACAAAACCTATGTTCTTCCTTAAAACATGGCCCATGGAATTTTATTCATGTAAGTACCAATTAGAGCCATTGTACATATGTAATTTCACTTAAATATTTCATTTCTTTTCATATAGCTGCCAATTCAGCAGAAATAAATTATTTCCAATAGCTTAGACTTTAGTTTATTTTAAGCCACAGATCTTTATGTACAATAGTAAGAATGGCTTGCAGAGAAATGTTGCTGTTTTTAGCTTTGTAGTAAAACTAAAAAGAAAAATTATCCTAAATTGGTAGTATATAGGTTGGATACTGGCAGGCTTCCCATGTGGCAGTGCCCATGCCTGAATTTGAAGGTCGTGGTGTAAGAAAAAGAATGTTAAAAATTTGCAGCACGTGACAAATACTTCTTTTTAATTTCTTTATGGCTCAGTGATAAGTGTGTACATACCTGAGCATGCTCCTGCACAGCAGTTATGAGTGTGTTCAGGTTATTTTCCACTGCTGGCACACTGGAGGTGAAGATGAAATATTCACCTTCGTGTGTGTATGGCAGTGATTTTGGTATCAGCAATACTGGATTTGTCTGTCACAGTGGAAGTCAGTTTTTGTGGTTTGCTCCTGTATTTGTCAGGTCAGTATTTCCAAGATGTGAGCTCACCCTTAGGTGAGTGTTTAGTCCCTCTCAGGTCTTGCCTGCAGGGGGAGGTTTGGCTGGGATGGATGATGTGCTCCGCCACCACCTGCCTGCAAACCTTTCTGTCTCCAGGGGCAGTGACTTGTGTCATCTCCTGAGCTGCTCTGGGTGAGAGCCTGGCATTTTAGTGTGAACCAGATGTGAGCAAACCTACGTGGGAGTGGCCACAGCTTTTCTGTACCCATGAAAGTTTTTATGTAACCAGATGGGATTGATGTTGCTGTAGTCTAGTCTCTTTCCTTTGGTGATGCTGGCACTGCTCTGGCCTCCGTGTGCCACTACAGGCAGCCAGGCAGGCCAGTGCTAAACCAATAGTAGAGGGGAAAAAAAAAGGAATGTGAGTGCTTGGTATAGCTACACTAGTGGCTGAGAGTCATATGATTTCAGATGCTGAGTGTGTGAAGAAAAGGGAAAAAGGATTCTACAGCTGCAAGGAAAGAGGCAGGACTTCAACAACCTGGGTTTGGATTGTGACTTCGTTGCCCAATAAGAAGAAAAAACTTGTCGTTGCTTCTCTTGTTAGTACGTCACAAATTGGGGAGGTCCCAGTCTGAGCTAAAATAACTGTTCAGTCAGCCATATAGAAATGCCTCTCTTCCTGCCAGCAGTTTCATGGTCTGTTGAAACCTATCAAAGACCTTGAGGTCCCTCCTCCTCTGTTCTGCGGGAGCGTTGGCTCCATGACCCTGACACTGGAGCTCATGGGTCTCCTGCTGCCAAGAGAGCAGCTCCAAGTTGAGTCCCTGTGAGTAGGTGCTCACCCTGCGGCCAGGGAGGTGGCAGGAATCAGTATGGAGGGACCAGGTAGGACATCCTGTCTTCACAGCAGTGGAACTTGGGCTTGGCATGTGGTCTGGAATGGTTACATGTGATGGGGAGCAAGTGCAACCCTTCCTTTGAAGCTTGGTTCTCCTGGTGGTTGGCTGAATGTGAACTAAAGATAGGTTATTTTTAAGAACTCAGCCTTTCAGTACACATTTTTCTCTGAGCACACAGATCTTTTTGAGCCTCAGGTGAATATTAGGTGCTTTGAAAAGTTGCTTGTTTTTTTTTCTGTCCTTCAAGACAGTGAATCGAGGAATTAGCTTGTTTTTTATTTTTGCCTTTTGATTTGAAAGAAACCAAACTATTATAAGATGAAAGCTGCTCTCTGCTTGTTTGCCACATCACAGAAATGAGTGAATTTCTTACTTGGAGAGCAATGAATTTCTCAGGATTTTGTTTAACTGTGGCAAGGATGAATAGTTGAGTTTGGCCTGTAGTTTCACACCTTAATGCAAACCAGGACTGAAACCAGTGTAAGCTTGCAATTTTTAGAGAGGTTTAAGTTTTTCAGTCCAGAATAGCAAATTTTCACATCTCTATCTTAATAAAGTAAAAATGTCTTCATTAAGCTAGTATGAATTTGGGGCCAGCACTCTGGTTTGAGTTTCTGTGGTTTGTGTAACTGGCAAATATGTTTGAAGCACAAATCAAATGGATAAAGAATCTGGGCATAAACACAGACAGATTTTTATTAGAATGGAGAGCAGAGGTAAGGCTGCAGACCAATATGTTTCTGCAGATCTAATTGAAGTTGAACTGTGTTAAAACTTGAATGTCTCTGTTTTGTTTCAAAGTACAGTCAGAACTTTAAAGTGATCCATCTGACACCACGGAAACAAGCAAATTAAGAAATAACACTGAATTAAACAAATTTCGTGCTGCTTCCCACACAGCAACCCAAACATATGACTTTGGCTGCAGTACAGATTTAAGTGTAGGTTACACTTCAGTCTTTTAGCTTTCATTTAAATAAAAACATGCTTTAAAAGCTGTGCTAATTTGTGCTTTGCATTTAACTTTTAGGTTTGGATTTTCCATTGAGATGTTTTCTCAAGCTGTTGCCACAACCTTTGTGTAGCAAGATCAGCTGAGCCTTCGCATGGCTTTTAGGGTTTTTTGGTTTGTTTTTTTTAATTCTGCCGGCGGGATAAAACTAGAGAGCAGAAAGCTGGTAGTTCCTCTGCACTTTTGGATAAGTAGTCCTTCCTGTAGCAGAATATTTAACCAGTTGTAGTGGTGATGATCAGCGTTGCTCCCCTTGGCGTGTTTAAACTCTTCCAAAGTTGTATTTGAAACAGTGAAGGGAGAAAGCGGAGGGAATGACGCTCTCCGGAGTTTCGGTGGCTCGCTCTGCCCCCCGGTGGTTATTTGGGTACACGCCTTGTAAAAGCAGCATCCAAGGAGCATCTGCGCTGTTGTCACCTGCCTACTGCTACATCCCCTGTGCATTAACTGGAGGCAGCCTTCAGGGACACTGCGAGCTGGCAGAAATGTCTGTGTAAGTCACGATGGGCTTGAATTTAGCTGCTGCTTTAAGGGTTTTGCTTAACTGGTCGGCATAAATCATGTAGGTGCGTCAGGTCCTTGAAAGACAGAGTTCTTTTCATGAGAAATTAAAAAGTTTAGCTTTTGTTAAGTGTCTTGAATGTCAATATCAAAAACTCTCATAGCTTACATGCCGATGTTTATGTATGTATGTGTGTTATTTTTGTGAAATGGTTTCATTTCAAGCACTTGGAATCTGCTTAGGATATTGCAGTACTTGGCACAGATGTTTCTGAAGGACTCTTGCATTCTGTCAATTCACTTTGAATTAAGAAGTTGAAACAGCTGTTTGTGTTTGATAATGAGTGGTTTTTGCCAAGTAAGCGCAGCATAATTTTTCCTGAGATAAATGGAAAACTGATGTGACCTAACAACAATAACTTGACATTCTGATTTTATGTTTTTTAAATCGCTTTCCTCCTCTTTAATGCTGCAGGCTGACCGGAAGTGTGCAGAACCTACTGACCACATATGAATATATATTTGTGCTTTTGACTCTACTGTAGTTTTTTGTACTTCACAGTATTATGGAGAAATTGAAGGAAAGGGCTATTGCTGGTTTGTTGTTACTTCAATTTCAATGCCAAATTTTTGGTGCTAGAGGGAGCTGTTCCCTGCCAGACGCCTCTGGAAAGATACTGCTTAAGGAATGGGCAGCAGCTCACTTAGGCACTTGTAGGAAACATCCAGTGCATAGCAGCTGAGATGTTAGAATGTCTTCTTGCTGCTTTATTTTTTTCTTCAAATCGAAAAAAAAGCCCCTCACCTTAGTTCTCTCAGTGACGAGGTGTCCTTAGCCAGCAACTATGATGGAAACACAACTAAAGACTTAATTAGTTGGTTTTTTCCTCTCCCCTTCCCTTTATTAGAGCTCTTTAGATTTTTTAAAATCTCTTTTTATCAGTTTTTTGTTTTTTTTTTTTACATCAAGGACCTTCACCATCTGCAGTTCCTCATCTGGGGACTTAGGGGATGTTGTATTTGCAAATATTTGACAAATATGCCTGTATTTTGAAAGAGATTTACTAATTTAAAAAAAAAAAAAGAGTTGACTAAACATACCATGTTTGTTGCTTGTGAAATTGGTCAGAATGACTTAAGGCTGGTCTGGATAAGGCTTTGAGCCACCTTGTGTAGTGAAAGGAGACCCTGCCCATGACAGGGGTGTTGGCATTATGATCCTTAACATCCTTTCCAAACCAAACTGTTCTATGGTTCTATGACTCCCTTCCCTGATTTAATACATTCCCTCTGCACTGAGTCACTTCAGCTGCATTTCTCTCAGAACATAACCTGTGTCCATCACTCCTTTGTGTACATCTGTGAGGTTGGTCTCTAGGTTTGTGCCGCCCATCAGTTTTGGAAGCCACATGCCCATGGCTCCACTTCTGGGTCTGTAAGCTGTCATCCTTAATGGTTCTCTGTTCTTCTGTGAATACTTTACAGCAGATAACGTCTCTGCCACTCCTGAGAAACCTCCATGCAGGCTGGTGGCAGAAAATTTCTCTCTTTTTCTCTCTGCTTGTTGTTAGAGAGGCTTGCTGGAAATGAGTTGGAGCAGCACTTTCTGGCCAGGCTCTTTTCCGTGTAACTCGCTGCTGCGAGCCTGCAATCCTCAGTGGTGCACTCCAGCTCCCCATGGCAGCTGCCGGCTTGTGGAGCCCGGCACGTCTGGATGAGCAGCAGCGGTGCCACAGGGACTGTCTGGCTTCCATCCTACCCTGCCGCCAGCACGGGGCTCCCGGGAGCTCTGCTCACCTCCAGCCTGTCTGGCGAGTGAGCAGGTCACTGACTGCAGTGTCTTTTACACACTTTCATTAGTATGAAAAAAAAGAGTAAAAAGGCAAAGCCACTACTGTATTTTCTCTTCAGAGCCTCCTATGCGCAGAGTCCCTCCATCCCAATACATGCATAATTACTTTTGTCTTTGATGTGCCCTCTGCTGTTCGAAGGACCAAAGCCTCTAGAGGGCAAGGGAACAGAAGGGCCAAAACTGAAGTGAAATTGCAGCACTTTGGCTTGTGCCTTTCTTCTTTTTCAAACTGAGTATTTGCCTTTTCCTCTGTGAGAAAAGTATGTTCTTTTTGTTACAGAATGAGAGATATCTATTTAGCTTTAGCCATTGAGTGTAACTCCTGGTATCTTTTCTGATCTGTACCATGGTTTTAACAAGTTTAGCACATTTCTACACTTAATGTATTTAACAGGATTTTCTTTTCCTTAAATTCAAGTTCTCTCTGTGACTTCAATTCTTTGTCTTTGCCCAAAGAGCATTCTTTCATTGCACCTGAAAACGAGTATTTCTGTACGTTTTAGGCAATTTAGATACACAAATATTTTACAGTGATCAAATCTTTCATAAATTTCTAGCTTTGATATATTCCATTACTTGAAAACATCTTACAGTAAGTGATGAGAGTTGTGTTGGTGTAAGTTTATTCTCAACTCTGTCAGGCCTCAGCTAGTGGTTGCAGACTGTTGCTCTGAATTTTGATGAATTATGGATCGTACTTTGTCTCTCAACTAGCAAGTTTTAAACTGAGAAAAAGGATGATGAAACAGCATGAAATCCATGAGCCAAAGTTAAATCACTCTAAATAGAGGTTGTTGGCTTCACTGAACTTTTCTCTTAAGTGCTGTAGTTATTTTAAGTATAACTTGAGCAAAGCCTCTAGCCTGGCATTAGTGTTTCCACAGTTGCATTTTAGGAAGTTTGAGTCTTGGATGTTGTTTTCATATCTTTATTAATGTTTTGTCAGCTGGATATTGGAGGTCCACAATGGTTGAATGTAAAACTTCACCATATTATGACTAGGATCATGTTTGGTTTTTCTTATTATCTCATGCCAATAACTTTCTGTTCATGCCAGCTTTTTTTCTCATGTAAGATTGTGGATTATCTTCTGTTTGAAGAGGATACAATTTTAGAAATATCTCTGTACAATGGGATATTTTGTTAAGACTGTCTTGTACTTATTTTCTTTTCCCCTGGATATGAAAAGACCGATTTCTTATGACCTTGCTTTACAAAGTAAATGAAAGTTTTTGGGGATGTTGGCTTTGGAAAGCAGGACTGTGATAGTTACAAAGTAGTTCACTGTAATTCTGGACAGGGCTTGTTTCCTAGACGTAGAGAAATGACAGCAAAGCAGAAAGATTTTCTGTATTTGACGTGGACATGCTATAATTTGCCCTCATGTGAGGTTCCAGGTTATTATCGGAGGTGTTCCTGCAGTTTGCCTTTAACCTCCTGGAAGTGTTCCTGCTACCCTTCTTAAGAGAGCTTTGGATGCTTTTAAAACCAATATTTTAACAGTTTGTACCAAGCTGAAAATACTAATACTGTTTTCCTTATTTTTGTAGGACTTGGAGATTGTGTATTCGTATTTACATGGAATGGAAGCATTGTCTAATCTGAGAGAGCATCAGCTAAGGTATGGTACTTATTCATTAAACACCATATATGTTAATTCACAAACAAGGCAAAGGAACAGTAATTTTGCTACTCTTGTGTACCCTACCTCAAACTGGCTATCAGTGCATTCTTTTCTTCCCTTCTTTATTTTTCTAACACTTCCTCCTTGTATGTGTTCATAGTGTATCTCTATTTATTCCTTCTTATTTCTATCTATTATGGATGCATTTGTTTTGTTTTCAGACTTTTAGACTAGAAAAAAATGCTTTACATGCAGAGTACAAGCCCATATATTGATGAAATCGCTTATGTAATATGGTAGTCATGAGAGCAGAGTCTGTTTTTCAGCTTCTGTTTCAGCTTCTGCTTGCTTTTGTTTGGAAATTTTAGACACATTATGTCCAACACATGCAAACAATACTTAGTAAAGATAATTGATAAATGTAATCCACCCTTTTTATTAAAACGCTTCATGAAGCAAATGAATTCAAGTCAAAACTTTGCCGAGATCTTCCTATTTTTTTGTAAAGACTTGTGTTTGTTTGATTTCTAAGTATTTGTTTCAGTTGTCCTCACACAAGCATCTTACAGCAGAGGTTTCTAAGGGTATTTGGGCATTGGTGTGAGGCTGGCAGCTACAGAAGGAAGCCAGCACATTGCCTGTATGCCCTGTGGGTAGAGAGGGTGAATTACTGCCGTTTCATGTCCTGAGCTTTGCCAACATTTGCCACATCTGAAGATACTGAAGCAACTTTGACTTGATTAATGCTGGTTTAGGTTCTAATTTCTGGCCTCTTGCTTCGTCATTCTGTGGGAGTCCACATTCCTAAGTCAATATTCTGTAATTTGGAGAAAATAAAAGGTGGAGTTTTCTTTCTTCCAAAGTGCTCAAGACACATTTTGCAATGTGAATGCTAACCTCAAGGAAGTCTCTGTAATTACTTTTGCTTTGGAAGGAGGCTATGGTCACATTCAGTCGAAGTATTTTGTGTTGTGTTATTATATGCAATACTTTTAACACGTGAAGTTTTGCATAGCTGGAGTTGAACTGATATTAAGTTGTTTACAAAGATCAAAGTGTGCACATATGGTTGTGTGGTATGTTGATGTGTTCTTCTTGGCTTCCTGTGCAGCATGAGGTTCTTGCTGAGGAATGTGTGGAACTCGCTCTCCCAGCATAGCGAATTCCTCAAAGAGAGCTTCTGTTTACAGTACCATACATGGAAAAGGCTGGGCTCCCAGCAGATGTTGGACTGAAAGCTTTTATAGTATCCTTTAGGATACAGCTCTTCTTGTAGCAGTGGAATGCCACAAAAACCTCTGAGATTCATTAAAACCAAATGTACTAAATGTAGCCTCTAGTAGTGAATAACTTACCATATGGCTTGCTGGTGATCTCATCTGTAATTTATTACATTTGTTTAGGAAGTGGATAAAGATCATGTTTGAGTGATGGAGCAAAAATTGGACACCAGTATTGACCAGAACTAATTCACTTTTTCAAATATTTGAGGAAGCAATCTAGTTTGTACTACTTGGTCACTGTTATTTCTAACTGTTCCACTGTAGCACAAAAATTGAAATGCTTGGTTACCTTCTGTAAGAGGCATTTTCTCCCCTATTGCTGTTCTAATAATGGGACCAAAATGCTGTAAAACTCAGTGCCAGTGGTGAACTTGCATGGCTTTATCAAGAATGTGCTTCCTTCTATCCCAATTCAGAGTGGAACAAAACTTGCTTGTTAAAGTGGTTCTGTTTCCTGTGACTCCTGCTCTTAGATGGCTCATTGCCCAGCATCGTTCCAGGCCAGTAGGGCACTCACTATCCTTGAGCAGTATTTAAATTTTTAAATCTGACTCATAGCAATGACTTCTCTTCTGGTGTCTTCTCACCAGTGACTTCATGTCTGTGCTCCCCTTCCCTCTCAAAACAGGATCAGAGAGGGAAGATGAAAACCCAGGAGGTAGAAGCAGACAGTAGCTTTTCAGTGTCTGTAAAAGATTTTGACAAGACCCAATTTTATGGTGGAGAGAAGTGTCAGAAAAGAGATGGTTTTGTGGTTCAAAGAGTTTTGCTGTGCCAGGATGCAAAAAGATTTTCCATTATATGAAATTGAGATGCAATACGTAATGCTTAATTTTATACAATAGAGAAATTTTTCTGTGAGAAAAGTTCTCAAAGATGGTCCAAAGCATAGATCTAAAATACCCGGGTGTGGGAAATGCTGTGGTAGTAAAACTTGATTCTTAATTTTTATATCTGTCTGTCTATTGATTGATCTATCTATCTATCTGCAAACAGAATAAGGATCTCAATTTTCTATTCATGATTTATGAATAGTCATGATACCACTATAAGGCTGCCACTTCTGAACAGAAGCATTATTTCTTAGTGGGCTGAAATAATAAGTAAAATCCTGTGAGAGATGACTGCTAAAGTGACTTTTGTAGCAGTCTGTTAACTATTGAATGATCTAGGAAACAGCAGTTGATTATGTCAAACCCAGACCAACTCGTACACGCCTCAAATCAACTTTTTGGAGACTTTTTGCCTGAGCAGCAATTCTTGAGCACTTTTGTCTGCTTGTGGTATTATAGCTGGCTGCTGGTCATTGATACACCAAGATTCTGATGATGGATTATGTGAGGAAAGAGAATTTATTTCCAAAATTTAAATATAGTTCCTTATTTGAATGTTCTCATGAGCCTCTTAGGTAAATCTCTGTCTGACTGTGAAATAGCCTTGGGGTTTGCAGTCTGCTTCGGAGCTATAGAAAGGCCAGGGGAGGCAGTGGGATTTGTTTGTCCCCACCCCCATAATAATTCATAGGGCTGTTTCCTTAAGGCAATAGACAGAAATGGCATTGTGATTTTTCTACATCGAGTTAACATTGCCTTTCCTAGTATGTGGTAAATTCTATTATAGTTGCTCTTTATTATGCCACATTTGTCAGGCAGACAGGGAATATGAAATCACTTTAATCCTCCCCTCTAGACAGAGGATTTTCCTGCAGGAAATTCTCTCTACTTTGAGCCCTCCAGGATTTCAGCATTAAAATCTCATGGTAATTCTCAAGTTGCTGAATTTTAGCAAAATGAGAAGCATTGACTTACCGTGCAACATAATTTCTTGTTTTATCTATTGGGCCTGACTTGAAAAATAAAGCAGTTTTTATATTGTATCTCTGATTAGTGTTGCAATAATACATTTCCAACCATTTCTAAAATTTAGAATTGTTTTTATACAGCTACTTGCTTTTGTCACATCACTTTGTAAAATGAGATCTATGTAATTTTTACTTATTTTAATAGAATTTTTTATGGAAACAGCTACATCTAGTGTCCTAAGCATTTAAGTTATTAGTTCATTCAAGATCAGATTTGATTTTGGATGAACTATTAACTTAAATGCTTAGATTTTACGATTGTTGTTGGATTTAAATTAGTGGTTAGTTTCTGTAAGTGCTGAAGTTTCCTGTGGAAATACTGAGTAACTTTAGAAAATGAAATCTTTGTGACACTGATAACTAAAATTGACTTCTTCTCTTTCAGACTGATGTGTGAAACTGTTAGATATGAAAGGCATGAAGCAAATGAAGTTCTGTACTAGTAAGTATTTCTGCTTCCTCTTGTATGATGTTCAAAGAATTAATTCATATTAAAGTGAGTTGAGGACTGTTTAATGCCAAAATTCCTTGCCCAGCGTGCACAGTCTATAAATATAAACGATCCACTTCATTTTCATCATCAAACAGCAGAGAAATTTGCTGGTGCCAGGGAGAGAGCTAACAGTGGCTTTTGCTTGGTGGTGCATGTTGTATTAAATTTATATAAAATTAGAGGCTGTGGGATGTCTTCTTATTAATTGTCATTTAGTCTTACTTCAATTTTGTGAAAATAGCGATCAGCCTTTCGTGCCAGTGGTGCCAAATTGACAGATCTAACATGGTTTATAATTAGCAGGGATGTGCTCTAGTGTCAACTCAGATTTACAGTAGAGATCTGAGAATTGTAATTGCTTCATTTATGGAAGCAATTTATTGAAACAAAAGGTTTATCAGATTCTTACTTGCTGCCCCGAACCCAAACTCTAAATGTGTATTTTTCTAAGTTGTCTGGCATTGTTTGAAAATTTAAGCATATAAAAAATACATTTTTTTGCCTTCTGTTGTACATGTGTAATTGTTCCTATATGGAGTGTCAGGAGGAAGCTGTGATTGAGTAAACTCAAATGCTGGGCCTTGACCATTCAGCAAAGTTAAATTAAAGTCTAATGAAAGCCAGTAATGTTGTGTATGGGAAATACATAAGGTCAAATCTATAGGTGGATAGATAAAATCTATAGGTGGACAGATAATTTTAATTAGACCAATATAACCTTCACTCATTTTACACACTAATTTGCTAGGGACCATTGTGCTGGTGATTTGTCCTTTTCTAGGCAGTTGGTTTGTGTCTGTTACATGTAACAGAGTTTTTGTTTAGACCCAGTATTTTGGTCCTTCTAAGCACTGACTTAAATTTGAATTGTATGCTGAATGAATCCGTACTGCTAGCTAAGCATATACTCAGTGCAGGCAAAAATTACAGGAAATATGTGCCTGAAAAAATACAATTCACAAACAGGAGATTGCGAAATACGGGTTAACTGGAAGTGCATTTTGTAGTTCTTTTGCACTGATTCCCTTTGTCACTCCTTTCATGTGACTTCATCTTCACTTTGGTTGTTTGCCTGTCATTCCTGTTTAGTTGCTTCTTGACATTTTTTTTCCCCATGATTTATTCAAAAGATCTAATGGGCAGTTTGGCAGTTTCTGGATATAGATGCTAATGCAAAGTGTGCTTGCTCTGGCATTTCACATCTCTGATTTAATGTTTATTGAGCTAAACCTGAAAGTTAACAATTAATATTTTTTATTTAAAGAAATGAAAAATTCTGTATTTTGAAACTAAAAATATGTGTTCTGTTACTCTGAGCTGTAGCTTTACATTTTTTTTAATGAATAATTTGAGATCTACTTAGTAAGAAAATCCCATGGAACCAGCAGACTAATTTCAGTGTTCTATTTTTAGGAAAATGAACTTGGAGTGATCCTTTTTTTTTGTTTCACAAATTCAGCCTATGTGTTGAAGATGTACTGTTCTAATAAACAGAATTTCAGTTTTACTATGTACATGTTTGGAAAAATTCTTTGAGTACTACAGGAGAGAAGCACAGTGATAGCCAGGCCAGGATTGATCCACTCTGTTATGAGCTATAGGAGATCAGCTTGGAACGTGCAACCTGGTTACTTCAATGAATATACCAGAATTTATCACTTGATGCTCTTATTTTCATCATGAAGGCTAAGGTATTAAAAGAGCATTACATTTTAACATTTTAGATGGTTTTTAAGTTACAACTTCTTCTCCCTGCCCTGTGATGGTATATTTGTGTTGAAATCTGAAATTGGGTGCTATATCTATTAAAATAGATGCAACTGTTGGTGCTGTTAATTGACTTGTGTTTGACCTCCCTGAGGCACAACTTAATGTCTCAGTCCAGAAAAGCTAGATCTTTATCCCTTAATGCTAATGTGTAGACTAATGCAGTTGCACTGTTTATTTGATCAAAAATTTTTCATTGTGAAACTGTGTGCCTATCTGCTTTGTCAGTGGTATGTATAAAAAAGTAAGTTTCTATAGTGTGTATGCAATGCTGAAAATAATTATGTGCATTCCTTACAAGCACAGCAATTGTTTTATCCAACATTAAAAAACCAAAAAAAAAGTTAATTTACATAGTAGCTCTATAGATTTTTGGTTTATGACCAAAGGGATAAAATGGAGCACGTTGTTTAACATTGGCTCATCTCATCTGCATTTACTTTACTATCAGCGGGTGTACATAGTAGTGACAAATTCTCAAACCCTACGGCCATCTCACTGTTTAAATGGAAACTGGGTTATTAGAAGTGGCAGTTCAGCTTGAGTTATTCTTCATTTGCCAGTCATTCTACTACTTCCATTTGATGGGAAGTTAATGATAAAAGGGCTTAAAACATGCAAAGCAAAATTTCAGAATTGAGGCTTACTTGAGACGCATGTTTGTTTTGTTTTTTTAAACTTGCTATCGTTATTCAAATCTACTTAAAGATCTCATTAAAAATATATTTGTTTTGGTCACTTAATATATATATATAATCAGTAGTCCAAAGATAAAAAAGTTCTGTTTTCATATCTGCACGGTAGTAATTCTTGATATCTCCAACAATGAGCTTCCAATAGGCATTTTCTTTGTAAACAAAAGTTTTAGCAGATTTGTAGAGGATGTTTATACCTCTGGACAGTTGAACAAAATTTTTCAGATCAAAATTGGATTTTGTGCTATGATGGCAGAGGAGTCTTTGGCAGTAAGTGCTTTGGATGTAAGCAAATGAGTATGTGTCTAATAAAACAAGCACCTCTTTTTCCTCCTCATGAGTCATATGAGGGCTGTCTGTGTTTTTCAGCCATGCTCCTTAATATTTCCCTGTGTATGCATCAGTGGTGTTTGGCTTTCTCTTTCTGTAATGAAGTCTTCTATATTTTAAAGCTTCCATTATTTTCTTCACTGAGAATATTGGATTAGCAGAAAATATGTTAAGGTTTGCTGACCTGCAGTCCAAAGTCATTCAGTAATAAAACCTGATGTTTCTGAATTGCCAGGCTGTAGCACAACATAGTTTTATGGTTATATTCCCTCTAGTTTGAGCAATTGAATCTGGGACTAACTTAGTTACTGCTTGTATGGTTTTTAAAAAATACAAAGGAATCCCCAGTCCAGGTTATTGTGAAATGTGTCTTTTTTTTTTTAGAGATCCTTCAAATAAAATCCTGATGAGATATATGCTCCTACTTCCCACATGTCCCTACTGAGAAGATTTCATTTTGGATTAAAGGTCTTAACAGAAACAAATTTTTCATCTGTAGGACTTCAGTGTTAGGCTACTGGTTGTGATGGTGTTGATTCTTAAAAAAGGACAAGTGTTTAAAGAAGAGTAATTATCTCTTAGACATCTTGAACTGAATTTTTGTGTCAATGTTTCTGGCTGGAAAAAGCTCTTGTCTAGTGTCAATATGTTTGTGTGCTTTTACGTAATTCAGTTTGCAACTTTTAATAAAATTTAGCATAGAGAAAGAAAAGTAGAAGTTGAATACATAAACCGGAGATTGGAGTGAAAAAATGTTGTGTGTAAAATACAGTTATTATTATAGAGAATGTCCACAGCTGAAATAAGAAATAGCAAGCTGATTAGTTTCTAAGTTACTGACTGTGGTAGACAGGTGTGGGACAAAAAGCTGTATTTGTACAATTATGGTCTATCTTGATTTTTTCCTCATTCCCAATTTGTCATGAAGTCTGGAATGAAAAACATCTACTTGTATCAAGACTGTAGTGCTTGTATGATGGTAGAATGGGCAGGGAAAAGGGGATGAGAAGTGGAGAAGGCTGTAAAAAAGATAAAGATATATAATTTCCGCCAATTATTCTTAATATTTCCATGATCAGAACTAAATTCTCAAGTGTATTAGTAGCAATTTCACCATCCAGCCTTAGCCAGGTTTTCTGAATTACATCACCATGGCAAATCATAAGACCCAAAAGCATTGGTGTTGGACTCATCATGCAGCCTTCTCCAGGACTGGCTTGGGCCAGCCACCAAATCCTGAAACAAAGGCAGTCTGGAAAGGGAATAAAGGAGCACAACTTCTTGGTAGCTACTCAAACATCAACTGTTTCCTTAGATGAAAATGTTAGTATCTTTCATGAGGTAGAGCAGAATGTCTCAAAAATACTTCAGGGCAGTAGTTCTGTGCAAGGACAGGTGAGAAATAGATCTGTGAGTAGTCTTTTTAAGAGGGGGAATCCAAGAGTCAGCTTTTAAGTCCTACAATAAAAGTGACATTTATTGAATTCACGGTTCTTTCACAGTAACCTATTGCCCTGAAGACCCTCAGGAAGACAGGAGCAGTACATGTAAACCAACAAAAATGTATGCCAAAGTTGCTGTGCATTTCTGCAAAACCTGACTTCATGTGTGACAAAAATGAGCTAAAACTATCTTCTTTAGCTATTCACACGCACAGAGAATGTTCTGAGTTGGAAGGGACTCACAAGGATTGTCATGTCCACCTCTTAAGCAGATGGCCCATACAGGGATCAAAACCACAACCTTGGCATCATTAGCACCCTGCTCTGGCCAACTGTACTAATCTCAGGGACTCATGATTTTTAAACAGAACAGTGCTGCTGAGACTACCTTACTGAAATTGTGTTAAGATGGAGTGCTTTTATAGATGCAATGTATGTGGTCTATAGCTATATATGTTTGTATCTTACAAATATAAAACTTAAGTCCTAAAAGACTGCAGAAAGGAATTGCTAGAGAATCTCCCAAGTAAGAAGTGATAAGACAAGAGAAGCTGGCCTCAAGATGTGCTGGGGAGGTTTAGATTGGCTATCAGAAAAGATTCCTTTACAGAAATGTTTGTTAAGCAGTGCCACAGCCTGCCCAGGGAAGTGGTTGATTTACCATCCCTGGGTTTGTATTTAAAAGATGTAGACATGGTTTTAGTGGTGAACACAGCAGTGGTGGGTTAATGGTTGGGCTTCATGACTGTAAAGATCTTTTCCTAAAAATTCTATGATCTCTGGGTCAGTATCAGAATTTTCAGGTAGATCTCTGCAGGTAATTATATATATTCATTCATGCTTCTTCTACATCCATAGCTTTCTGTGGAAGTTCTGCAGTAGAATATGTAATAATGTAAAGAAATGCTGCAGCAGGGCTGGCCTCTTCTGTTTTGTCCTGAAAATATTCCTAAAGGTTGTACCTTCTGATAGTTGGGCAGTTGCCAAAATATCATTGGGATACTGCCAGTTCTGCACTGCAGTAAATCAGGAACCCGAATCATATGTTGTGTTGTAGATACATTTTCTGTGGGGAATTTTTTAGGCAATGTCTCTCATTAAAATAAACACATTCAAGGTCTTGGCAGTTGTCTCTGTATAAACAGACACCGAGCCGAGGCTTCTTAATAGTGTCAGTGATCAATGTTACAGTCTGTTGGCTTTGCACAGCCAGTTCCAAACTTGTGTTATTGTTTGACCTGATTTTGAGACTTCCTTGAATGATGGCTGAAGTAATGTTTTTGCGCCTTCTTTACTGTAAATATTTCACTGAAAGCTATCATATTTTTGTTGTAATTCTGAGAATAAAAGCTTTTGTTTTGGAGAAGCATTAGGAAGCTGTAAGATATAAGAACAGATCTGTCTGTCTTGACCTCGGAATGTTTTGGATGCATGATCATTTTGCTGCTTCTGTAATTGTTTTCTGGTGATTTAGGAGACAATACTTTTTATTCTGAATTTTTCTTCTGATACAAAGGGCTAATTAATTGTACAAGTTTAATATCAAGGCTTCAATGACAGTAGGTCAATTAGCTTGTGTGCATATATTTGTATAATGTATTTATTGATTGCCTGTTTAATCCACTGTTTTATACTAACAGGCATTACTGACACTCCACAATAATCTCTAATTTGACCAAAATTCCTGGTTTATTTCACTAATTTTATTTCAGAAGTGAAAAAAATACAGATAAATGAAATACACTGACAAAAAATATACTTCTTATTATTTGTTTTCATGAATATTGAGGAATTGTTTCCTGTGGTTTATTCTTTTGCATTTCCCATTGTTGCTACCAGGAGTCAAGACACCAGTTTTCATCTTGTGTCCATTAATAAAATATAATCATGGACATAAGTTGAAATATGCACACTGTTTAACTGAACCAGAAGTTCAACATTTGGAGTTATCAGTTTTGTTGCTGAATATATTTTAACTCAGTCTTAAATTTATTCTTACTTCTAATCTTCACTCTAAATATGACTTCAATGTGTTCAAATAAGAAGAAGAGTATTTGAAAATTGTGTGTGGCTGATGCATCAAGTGCCAATCTCTTTTTCTTCTGTGTTTGGGATATACCTTTTAATGTCATCAAGAGCATCTGAAATGCTCTGGCAAATGTCAGGTAACTGCTTAACTGGCTTAATGAGGAGGATTAGAGGCAGTGCTGACAATGCTAGTAAGCAGTTTCCTGGTTATTCCGTGTTTGAACCCTACAGTGCTAGTGGGCAGGATCCTCAGGCAATGAGATGTCTACCTGAGAGAATTGTTCCACTTCGACATGTTTGATGTCCCAAGACACTTCAAGGCTAATGGCTAATTGTGGCAATGATTATTCAGTTAAAACAATAAACTACCTATAGCTCTCAGCATAGAGAGGATAACCAAAATGAGCAAAGAGAAACAGACAGATTAATCTGCTGGAACAATATCCTATGAAGCATAAGCTTGCAGAGCAATGTTCTTTGGGATTTCTTTTTGTGTAGTGCTTAAATGCCTGAAAGAGGTCCCAGTTCTGACATGTCAAATTTCTATTGTTTCTGCTTCTCTCAAGTGGAGATCTGGGAGCATGAGCAGTGTCTTTGGAATTACTCTGCTTACTTTCTGAAGTTTATTCAACTTTGAACAACACTGAGTATGATTACATGAAAATGTAATCTACTAAATACATCTCGGTTTCTAAGTTCTTTTATCAAAACACTTACAAATGTTATAACTTGTAGTATGATGGTACTGTATCCAGTTTAAATGTAAGTCTTGAATGAATCCTTTAGTGGTTGGAATTTTAAAGAATTATTGTCCCCATAAATCAAACTAGCTTTTTCACAACCAAGAAATTGTTCTTGCCAAATTCATGACCTTTATATGAAGTAGCTTAAAAATAGCTCTGAATGGAAAGCAATTCTGGATGTTGATGATGACTTAAGTTAGGGGTCCTTCCAGCGTCTGGAGTTGCTGGAAGTCCAGTGTCAGAGGGAGAATGCCACTTCTGTTGCTTAGGTCTCAGGATAGACACGAGTGTAAAAGGAATATTAAGCAGTAATTATATGGAAGTAACTTCTGTGCTTCTTTCCACCGAGACCTGCATGCTGCTTAGCTTTTTTCAAGTGCTGTTTTAAAGGAGTTGACTGAGAAGCCAATGACCAGAAGGTGGGCAGAAGAGCAAAGGCTTTTGTTTAGCACATGCTTTTAAGTCCAGATACTGAGTTTTGCACTGAAGTGATGTCTTATTTGACAGAATTAAAGCGTGTTTGACAGTGGTTGTCACAAAGAGCTGCAAATTCTTGCCACTGTACGTGCTTATGATGTTCATTATCTCAGTTGAACCTGAGTGAGTAAGCATGTGCTGAATATGCTTTGTTATTCCAGAGGTTTTAGTAGTGCTGTGTCTCATTTTGATGGCGAATGAGAATTAAGTGGATCTCTCTTTTTAAAATCTAGCTATTTTTAAAGAAGTCTTAAGGAAAAGTGATGTATTGGGACTTGTTAGGATAGAGGAAGACACTATAGATGGTATAGTTATTTGAGATCTATTTGGCCTTTCAAAAGGTTGATTTAAATCTTTATTGTAGATATTTTTGAGAGTTTTCCAGCACCTTAAGTAATCAGGGGATCTGAAAGGTAAAATTGGAACACCTGTGCTACTGTAGACAGATGCCTTACAGAACTTACATGTCTGGTGGACATGTTTTCTTGTGAAGAAGTTCTTTGATATGCTGTTAATATACAATTCAGATATATAGTTACAAATGTGTAGTTGCAAACATACAAGTGGTGCTGATTGCTTTATATAGAAATAATTATAATTAGAAAATAAAGCTTTAGTTTTAAGTAGGGTATATGCAGCTACTTGCTGGTGTGGGAATAAGAAGCTGCCCGTTCTCAGGGCATAAATAGATCATAGCATGAAGGGTTTGATACAAGTGCTGGAGACTGTGAGAAAACCTGCAAACTTCTTGGACTTTGTCAGTCTGGAGATTTATAAGCACTTCTTGATTTTTGAACTTTGGGTGCTTCTGAGGTCTCAGAGTAAACAGTCATATGCTCGAAAATGTGAAAGCCTCAGTCTGAAAATACTGTCTAAGCTCATCAGTGTTGACAACCTAATGATGTCATAGCCATTGCATAATTACACAGTTGAAGTTTCCAGACAGAACAGTTAGTGACAGCTATGAAGTTTCTTTGCATAGTTCTGTCTTCAGTTTTTTGTGTAATTTTCCAAGCAGAAAGGTGCCCTGTCTGGCTGCAGGTTGTAGTTGTGTTAAAGGACTACGTCAAGGAAGCTGGACAGGGAAACACAATGGGAAGGCATTGCCATCCAATTTATGGCTTTCCTTTTCTAGCTCCTGAATTCCTGTAAATCAAGTTCTCTGACCTTCTGGGAAATTACATATCAATTCCCCAGGAAATCCTCTGCTTTAGAAAGTGCTATAATACAAAAATCAAGATTTCAAGCAGATTCATTCTAATTTTGTTCAACTGAAGTTCAGATTATGAATAAAACCTGCACATTGGTGGCTATTTTGGTATTGGCTTTCAGTTTTGCACCACTTTAAGGTTGCTGCTAGAACCTGAATATTCTGAAAACTTTATCAGTAGGAAGCTCTATCGTAGTAGTTACAAGAGAAGAACATTAAATATCGGTACTGGAGTCCCTTTGATGTTGTTTCTGCAGAACACAAATCATATTTTCAGGACAGAATGAGTGTGTATTGATTTTGTTGTTCTTACTGCCCCTAATGAGTGACTTTGGGGTTGACTTGATTCTGATTCTCTGCAGGATAAATAGCTTGTGTCATCTAACTTTCTTGGTAATAAATCTTGTTTTCTGTAACTGGAGAAAGTTGATAGCTTTGCTGTTTTTGGCAGGGTATATAACTTTTAACAGTGCTACATTTCATCCAGATGAATATCCAGAACAGTAGCTGAGCTGAAGAAAGATCCCAAAACGAACTACTTTGCCTCAGTCTTAGGTATTTGAAGCAAAGCATTCTGTCATTTAGGACCAACATGTAAAGTCTTGCCTCAAAGGTCTGTGTATGACTGCTTGGAAATGTACATGTGTCAGTAATTCTTGATTTCAATTATTTCCACTCCCACTGTTCGTATAGCCCTGCAAGACTGGAGGGAGGGTGCAGAGAGGAATTCAAAACTAGGTAGCAAGTGCTGTTCGCCTGGGTTAGGTGAGCTTTGCTTTCAGCCTGATGTGGTTCATGGAATCATTAAGGTTGGAAAAGACCTCTGAGATCATTGAATCGAACCATTAGCCCAGCACTGTGAGGTTTGCCACTAAGCCCTCTCCCCAAGCACCACATCTGCACATTTTTAAAATATTTCCAGGGATGGTGACTCAAGCATTTTCTTGGGCAGCCTGTTCCAGTGCTTGACCACCCTTTGAATATCCAATCTAAGCCTCCCCTGGGGCGACTTGAGGCTGACTCTTGTCCTGTTGTTTGTTGCCTGGGAGAAGAGACCAACCCCCACCTGGCTACAACATCCCTTCAGGCAATTGTAGAGAGTGATAAGGTATTCCCTGAGCCTCCTTTTCTCCAGGCTAAACACTCCCAGCTCCCTCAGCCACTCCTCACAGGACTTGTGCTCCAGACCCTTCACCAACTCTGTTACTTTGTAGAACTTTCACTCTACTTCCAGTCTCAGGTGGGGCAGCTGCTGCTTCAGTGGTTGTGGTGATGTTGGGACAGCAGTGGCATCCCTGCTCAACTAGTGATTGCAAATATCATATCTCAGCAGATGTCTTCCCTTTTTACATCAGCTTGACTGACAGATGCTACAGACCTTCTGCTTAGCTGTCCTAACCCCAGTGTCTCTTGAAGGATGCCTTTGTGGAAAGGTCATCAGCATCAATCCTGCTTCAGCTAATTCCTGATGAAGTGCTTATGTGGACTTAATGCCCTCCTGCAAACCCAGTCAGGGAAGTGTCCTGTCCACAATAAAGCCTTTTAAGAACAATTTGCTGTTGTCTCTTTGGTAGAAGAAATATCTTTAGGACAAATAAAGTTTCTAGGTTCTTCTGTGGGCTGCCAGGGGTAGGCACTATTCTAGCAGAGAAAGAAAACTTTATAATTTGGCTTATTCTCTAGAATGCAGTTTTAATGTTTAAAATGTAAGATATGATTGCAAAGAAAACCTTTCAAATGCGAATGTTCTCTCTTGGGTACAATGATATTTGCATGAGTCCTCAGGTGGCTGGAAGAAGTGCTTTTGTAGTTCAGCATCAGTTTCTTGTATAGTTCCTTCTGTCTTTCATTACAGGCACAAAAGCCCCAAAGAATGCAAATGCATTGTTGATGAACAAATGTCAAGCATAGTACAGAAAACACGGAAGCTTGATTGAAAGCCACATGATGTTTGAATAGGATTGTGGAAAGCCTAGAATCCTTAAAATGAAAGAATTGCACATGTTTCTTGTGACAGCACTGCCTAGCAAAAGCTGGCTGCCAAATGGCTTTGTTGAGGCTTAATTCTAACCAACTGAGGGTATAGCAAGTACTGAAAGTGCAGGAGTTAAATATATTTTCATATGAAAGGAATTGATCAGTGTTTTATTTGCTTTTTTTTTTTTTTCCTGAGAGAAGCATGTGAGTTCTGGATAAAGAAATGTATTTGCGATACATATGGGATTTTTTCCAGATGTTTTATTAAGACACTGCTAGTTGTAAAAATGAAGGTAATTAATACCCTATTGGTGTTCTTTGCTCTTGAAAACTGTCTTGGAAATATTTATGATGTTTTTGCTGACAATGAATGTTTTAGAAGAATACAGGGTGTATTTCAGGGAAGATACCTTGAATACATGTTCTGTAGTAATATTCCACTACTGTGATACTGCAATATTGAAGTTTTTTATTTAGATAATTAAAGCATTGAGTTTGGTAGATATGCATGATGCAAATAGCTTAGAGCTTAGAAAATCTCAAATGTAACTGTAAAAATAAAACCTGTTATTAAGTACACATAAAGCAAAGGGAAAACAAATCCAGTCAGATGATGTTCCACAAGTTTGATTTATTTTTTTAATCCATTCTTTCATCTGTCAAATTAACAGACGCTTCATTTGATTATATATAAAGTGGATAATGTATGAGGTTCATGACAGATAAGTGAGAAGGAGCAACAACTTTTGAAGAGCCAACTTGCAGAGAAAGAGAATAAACCTGTAAATAGGCAAAAAAAGTGATAAAACTGAGTTGGATGATTAACTGAGTAAAAAGTCATGCTGTGTGTGATCAAATACGAAAAAACCAAACCACTGCAGTTAAATGCATAATCATTCTAGGTGTTTGTTAAATAATTCAAAGGTAGAGTCAAAAGTAGCCTTAAGAATTTGAATATTGAATATACTGACTGGTGCTTGTGAAAGCCAGTAGCTGCCTTCCTCTTTGAAGTTAAAAGATCTCCAATGAGAAAACTAAATAAGATAACTAAAGCCCCTTAAAAATAGGTGGTTTGAGAGAGGATTAAAAAAAGTTAATCAGCTCTTAAAAGGAGGGAAATAAAAGCTTGCATGTTAATAGATTTGCAAAAGTTAAAATTCTTTCTATTGGCTTAATTTTTTCCTGTTTCAATTATTTTATCATTGGAAATGACTTTCTGGAAGCATGAGAGGATCTTCTAGATTACTTTTGCTTTAGAGTTATAAAATCTGTGGCCTCGGGTTCTTTTCTATCATACTACACTTTAATACTTGGTCAGTCTGCCAGTTTTTAGGAAAAGGAAAAGAAAAATGACCCCCAAGACCACAACACTTATTATGTGATAATATAATGTGCTGTAATCCACATGGAAAAGTTATTATTCATATCCTAGTACAGTTATTTCCCAGGTATTTGGGAAATCACTTTGTCTATATCCATTGCTGAAAATTTCTATCTCAAAAACCTTTAAATGTGCTAATTAGTCCAGATTATTTGTATTTAAAATGACATCTATTAAAGAACATAATAAAAAACTTGACAGGCATACAACAGCAGCAATGCTGTTATATGCCTGTCAGGACTTGTGGGGGAAAGAAAGAATGTTTAAAGATGTTTAACTTAGCTCAGGTGCATGTTTATGTTTTTGGAATGATATTTTCATTGGAAGTGGTTTTCTTGAGTTTATCTGCTTTAACTTGGTTGTCTCTACTTAGGCACAATGTTGATTTTTCTAGACCAACAAGTTTGAGGATGATATGGGCCCATGTAAGAAGCAAGCAAGGCACATTTCAGAATAGGCAGCTATGTGAATCAAAATGCTGTTGTTTTAGCTGTGGGACTGTGTTATTGCTTTGCTTTCTATGGTCTATCAGTATAAAGAAGCATTCCTGAAATATTGATTTTGAAGATGTTGTCACTTGTCTGGCATGTGTGGCTGACCAGCGTCACTTGACTGGTCAAGACATTGGCTGCTAGAAAAGAAATACAAACTTCATCTTCTTATTCAGCTCCTCTCTTCTTGGCCGTAGATTGTGTCTCCTCAGCTTCCTCTGTTAATTTTCTGATTCTGTGCTTCCTCTCATGCTTATATTATGCAGTGGAAAATGAAAATGGAGCATGTTTTTAGACTGGATGGTTTGCTCTCAGCTCCTTCAGGTTAGCACATTTGTTTTGAGGACCACTGTGTATGTACTTCTTAAATTGCAGTTCTTCAAATGAAAAATACACTCCTGACATGTACATTGCCTACTAAGATTTAAGATTAGATTTTAATACTATGCTGTCATCATTGTTAAAAGATGTGGGCTGTTCTTGCTTGAAGTAGACCTAGTTGTTGCTAAAGACTCGAGACATATAATTTAAAAAAATGAAGGTGCTACAAATTAATTAAGTAATCTGCATCTCTTAGTGTCACTAGGGATGTGGTTTTTGATAAGAATGCTCGTGCAGTTCATAAGGATGCACTTGAATTCAATTAGCCAGTTTCTCTGGAAGAAGCAGGAGGGGTAGCAACCGAAGTACAGTAGAGAGATTCTCATCACTGACTGCCAACATGGAATGAGACTTCTACTGCAGCTATTTCTAGTAACCTTTAATCTATTTTATTTTCCTGTCCAAACATTATTTGAACTTATCCAAAAAGAATCTAAGCATGTGAAAAGGTTTTTGTATTACTCAAGGAACAACATCTGAATCTATAGTTGAATGAGATGTGCCTTCCTCATCCAGTTCTGTGACAGGATGAAGAGAGGAGAAAAGAAACTTTTCGCCCCTCTTGTTCGAAATTTATTTTTGTGCCAGGAGGAGACATGAAAGGGGGAGTGCTTAGCAGCAGCAGCAAAGAGTGACTGAGAAATCTGATGTAAGTTTACCATCTGCAAAGGTTTCCAATGGTCTCTTACCTTGTAGAAAGGCATGCTGATGCAGAAAGGAAAATTTCTGTCATGTAAAAAGGATTAATAAGGAGATGGCTCATACTGGGAAAGGATGCCTTACTTATAGAGGGAAAGATGCTGCAGCTCTCTTCAGCAAGAACTGAAGAACAGTCATTCTTCTTCAATGCATTTGATAGAATACAATACAATATAGCTTGGCTTCATTTAATCATGTACAGTTATTGAAATTAAGCATTCTAATAATGTATATATTTGCAGGTGGAAATGAGAATAGTTTAATGGAATTTTTTGGTAAATAATTTAATTGTGTCTTCCTTCCATAATTTGGAGCATTTTTTGCTTCTTTGATATTCTTTATAGTGCAAATTTGGTACTGCTGTGAGTAATTTAAATCAAGTGTTTTAAACTGTGTCATCTTTCTTTTTTTTCTGTTATTCCAGCCCTGATGATATTGGTACCTGTTGGTATATCCTGCTGTCTGGTTCAGTCTTCATTAAAGAATCCATGTTTCTTCCAAGGAGCAGGTATGTCAGCTGTAAATGTTCTGCATTCTATATTTTAAACATAAATCATGAGATGTAGAGAACTTTTAGAATTAAAATGCAGTGTTTTATATTTAATGAAACACAGAAGAGCAAATCTAAACACATCTGCCTTTACTAGCTGTGGTAACTGTTTCATGCCAATAGCTAGAATTGAAAGGCCATCTTTGTGGACGGGATGCAACTGTCCAAAATGTCATGCAGATGCTGTCAATTTAAAAAATAAAGCCAGCAAAAACCTGACAAGTGGAGTGAAGTAGTGAGTAGTCTCTTCCTCTGAGTAATCAAACTGGAAATCATAGGATGCACTAGAACTTGGATGTTTTCCTCAGGGTTTACTTACTGTGCACAAGTCTTTGGAGCATGTTTTAGCATATGCTTAGATCATGTTACTGCAGGTTTTGCTGCTTCTGTGTAAGGTTGTGCTTCATGCAAATGGTTTTGCAACAAAGGGTGGTCTCTTATATGGAAAAAAAAAGTTTGAGTGTGAGACACTCAACATTTATGTTGCTCCAGTAAAAAAAAGAACTAATTATTTTGAGCTATGGCAAAAAAAATGCAAGTGATGGCAAGGATTTTAGACTAAAGTTACTAAGCTTGATCATTTTAATGGAAGCAGAGCAGAATTATTTTAAAATGCTTGTTATATGCATATTCATTCAGACTACCATAAAAGGCTCCTTTGAAGTGTATGGCATGTAATGAAATTTGTGAAAGGCAGAATGAAACAATGACTGTCTCTGTATAGTACCATGATAATGAAAGCACTGGAAATTATTTTGGAATTTTGAACGATGGGAAACCACTTCATGGCTAGTGTTGATTGGTGTATGAAGCATTAGATCTTCAAATCTTCCTTTCAGTGGGAGAGCAGTGCAAGTCTTGTGACTTCTATTTGATGATGGTAGCATGTTCTTGGTGAAACCAAGTGTCTTGTGTCTGTCAGGCACTGCTGATGAAAAGGTATATTAGGTGTGCCATCGAATAGTTAAAGGTGCAAAACTGATTATTGGAAAAAGTAGCACAACAACAGATTATAGGACCCCTGTCTATGGCAGAGTGAAAATTATCCCATATGTCATCCATGAGCAGGCAGGGCCAAGATAAAAGCTGGCAGAAAGTGCTGCCTTTAGATACCAGGAGAAGAGATATAAAATATCTGATTTAATGTAGGGTGGTTGTATTGTTGTCCATGGCAAGAATCTTCTGTTCCTCTGAAATACAGCAATGCTTGTACCTCACTCACTTGGACACTTGAAGAGATGTGAGATTTAATAATGTAAACAATGAGCTTGAGACTGTTCCTGGTGGAATGAACAGAAAATTATAAATCATGTGACAATAAACAGAGCATTTAAGGGCTGTTCACGTGGAGAAATGCATAAAATGACATCTGGGACAGTGTCTGATACCATAGTGAAGTACAGGCATGGAAGTTGGCAAAAGAATAGGTTTTATAGTTGTGAATGAAGTCAAGTAGATGTCAAAGCTGGTGTCTTGGGAAGCAAATTCAAGAGAGACAATTTGTTAATTAACGAAGATAACTTATGTCTATGAAAGCAAAATTAAGGAACTTTAATTATATAAGATAGAAAGTATTTCAAGAGAGTAAAACCAGAGTCATTCTTGTGAGGGGCTTTGAACTTAGAAGCTGTAGTTATTGGAGGGTAGGTGAGTGCCTTGTTAAAATTTAGGACAAGGTTAATCAGGATTTTTTCTTTGTAAATGAGTAAATTGCAATTGGGCTTTGGGCTCATCCATGAATAAGAAACTCAGCAAAAGTGAGAGGGCACCCAGGTTAAATTTATCATTTGGAATACTGGTGGCTAATAAATGATTTATTAATGTAGTTATTTAGTAAAAAAATGGCCTGAGAAGAAAATGAAGATTTTCAGCTTTACTTATGGTGCTGGGAGAGAAATAGTAAACTGCTCAGATATATATACTGGGCAGAAGAGACTGATTAGCAGAAATGCTAAAATAAAATTTTACGGTGCTCTAGAAAAAAAGGGAGTGAGACCTTCTGAAAAGGCTGCTGTCCAGAAAGCACTGGAATAGTGATAAGGTGGTATTCTGGAATCTAAAGAGTAGTGTCAAAAATGGACCACAGACAGTTACTGGGTAAATGTTTGCTGAAACTGACTGTTTACAAATACAGGGAGTAACAATTTCAAGGGCCTTTTTGAACATTGCATAATTTGTGAGTTTTGATGTCCTATTAATGTTAAAATGAACTGGCTATGGTTTAGCAAATGGAGCACATCCTCATCCATCACTGACATCAAGTGATGGGAGAGACCTAAACATTGCAAAGTAGAGATAATCTAATTCTGATTTTGTTTGTCTTTTGAGTAAACTAAATTTGCAATAGTGAATTAATATTTACACTCTTTTAGTGTGGGGTTTTTTTCATTTTAATCCATTTTATCTTTGCCCATCTAAAAAGCCACTAGGATATTATTTTGTAACATGTGAAGCTTGTGATTAATAGAACAGGATGGAGCCAAGAAGTCTGTGTAGGAGCAATCAAATATGTAGAAAGCAAGAAGTATGTTCCTTTCTCCAAATCTGATTGACTCAGAAAATTCTCTTTTCCCAGAGCCAAATGTAATCCACCCCTAAGCATCTCACCATCCAAAACTCCTCATTTTTTCCCCCCCACTTTAAAACTATTCTCTTTTTTTGTCAATCTGCCCCATGCACCTGTAGTAAATCCCTTTGGGCAGCTTCCTGCTCAAACTGAGGGCTTCCCCTTGCCTGTCCTGATCTGCTCAAGCTCAGCTTCACTGAATGATGGCTGGGCAGTAACTGACCAAATTTAAAATAAGATACGTTGTCATCCCACCAATTCCACTCCCACCCCACCTCCTGAATTTCAAGAGCATTTGCTATTCTTTTGTGTATTTTACTCTGTTAAAATGAATGTCTTTACATGCCAGAGCAAAAGTAGTATCTCAGGGTAATTTAGACAGACCTAGTGGATAAATCTGCCTACATGCTTGTAGGTGTGTTCTTAGTCCTGTGCAGAATTCATTCTTACTCTTAACTTTGTGCAGGTTGGCATGGGAGTCCGTAAAGAACAGGATAGAGGGCTGTCACTAGATCTGAGCTGACACTTGCAAGTACCTTAGTGCACAGCATATATTTGCATTTGGGTCCTCTATTAGCTGATTTGCTTGCATTAGTTTTAGATATAGCATCCTCAGACTGGTTGGTAAGTAACACTGGAAATGCTCTTTTTGTTGTATATTTTATGTCAGGTAAACTGATTTTATTTTTTTCTTCCAAATCACTGTGTCCATGGCTTTCATTTCTCGTGTTAGATACCATTTAAAATTCTTTCACTAGAGAGACTAGGTTTGGCAGGTAGATAATAAATAGTTGGGGAAGAAGAATGTTTTAAAAAATACTTCCTTCCCCCACTATGAAGCTGTCTAAAGCATGAGAAATGACCACCCCCCTGCTTTTGCAGTGCCATGGTTTAGGAACAGCACACCCTAATTTAGTGCCCACCCTCAGTGAGACTCTCCCAAACCAGACACCTCTCACTCCCTTCCCCTCTCTAGTGGGAGACACAAAGGCAGAGATCATGAGCTGGGATAAGAACAATTTACTGGGAGCAGCAATGAGATAAAAAAATGAACAGCAACAGCAGCAATTCTACTAAAACCCATGTAAATAAAAAATAGTGCAGCAGTCCAAAATGAACCAGCTTTGTAGTGTATGAGATATGGGCAAATAGTTGCCTGTTGAAATAGTTTGAAATGAGTGTCAAAGCTGCCAATTTTGGACAAAATTTTATAATGTACTCCATGACTTACAAAATTACTTGTAACTAGCTACTGGACAAGTCTTTTTTTCCAATTTTAAAAAAATAAGTTGTTCAAGACGTAATATTGAGTATTGAGCTTTGGAAACTTTAACATCTAAACCATGTCTGTTTTTTGAAAATAGCATGAGTTTACTTTTATTTTCCCTATTGTAATATAGTTTAGCTTGTATTTGTTCAAATGCCAAGCCATCAGCTAACAAATAGTACTCATAAGATAAGGCTGGATTTTTTTGTCTTTAATTATTATTTTGAGAAAATATACAATCCACAATTTTAAAGTATTGTGCTCTGAACAGCAAAGCTGCCATTTATTTGGTGACATAAGGTAAAGCTTTATCTTTTTCTCCTATTTAATTTCTGTGAATTACAACAGTGAAATATATTTTGACAATTTAATATGCGAAAGATCATCCCTCTTCCCTCCTACCCCTTTCCCTCAAATTTTCCTATTAATATTTACAAACTTCTTCCTTTACTTTAACATATCAGGCATATATGATGTTAAACTGAACATTCCTTAATTCTTTCCTCCCACCATGACCATCAAACTGGCACAAATTAACACTCTGTACTCTCATCATTTCCCCGGAGCAGCTGTACCCTGAAGCAGTTCACATGGTAGAATGAGGTTTATGTACGAACTCTAGAAAATAAATGAGCAGAAAATGCAATTCCCTGAGGGCTATCTTGGCTCTCTTGTGTTTTCACATGGCTGCTGATAGCAACAATGTGACAGTCCCTCAAAATGTCTTTTGGAATGTCCTCCAGCTTGCCTTGGCCTGGTCCATGCTCTCACCACGTTTGGTCATTTGCTTGGATTTCCTGTGTGGTTTTTGTACCAGAACTTGGCTTCTAAGTGTAAGCTCCACTGGGTTCTTCAGTATTACTTAAATGGGAGCTGCAGTACCAAAAGGTCTCTGATTCCCACACCTCACTTCATGCTTGCTCTTGGCCTCCATGACCAGAGGATGCATCTGTCTCTGACCAGCAACAAAATACAGAATTGCTGGGCAGTTTATCTCAGACCATTGGCTCTGGTACTTGGGGGTTTCTGCTTTTCTCCTGGAATGCTTCTGAGCCCGTCTGGGTAGTGTGTGCTGTGCTGCTCAGGCATCCTGTGATGCTGCCTTGCCACCTGCAAACCTGGCTTTATACTTGGCTTTCACTGCTCACTCAACTACTGTTTCCTTGCTGCAGCCTCTTTTCCTTCACTGCTGCCTCATCCCCTCACTGCCTCATGTGGTGATGGAGAGCTCTTTCCCTTTGGCAAGTTGACAGATTTTACATACAGGAGCAATTATTTAAGCTTTTTCCTTTAATTAAAAGATTTAAGTTTAGAAGGTGAGAGAACATCTGTTTTTCACTGTTTTGAAAATTAAAAGGGATGAATCTGTTTAAATATTGATGGTTTAGCCCTCTGGTCTTTCCCGTACTAAAACAACTTAAAAAATGGAATGTCATATCTAATCATACTGGAGAGTCATTGAACAAATTATAGACTTCTTTTGAGTGTAAAGGAATAGCAAAACCCAGTTTATGCAGAAATGTTTTGTCCTCATCCAAGTGTATCCTCATTAATTTATTAAAGCAACCTTTCAGAATAAAATTTGTTAGAGATTTTGGCAGACTTTTTTATTTTGACAGGTAATGAATGTGAGTGTAATGGTGCTGGAGCAGAGCCCTTGGCTATCTACATGCATTTATACAGCCTTATGCGTCTGAAACATACTTCCTAGTTTTTGTGATGTCTGAATCATGCTGTTTTGTGTGGTTTACATATATCTAACTGATGGTGTGTTTATATTCTGAATACAGAATTGCCTTTGATTGATCTTCTGAGTCAGTAAAATTATGCTGATAGCTTTAGTCACAATGATAAAATCCTTCTCTCAGCATGACTCATACATTTGGAAGTTAGTGTTTATTAATAATGGCTGTTAGTGGCTGAAACCTATGAGATAACAGAATGAAACTGGGATTTAAACTATGATAAAATCCCCTAAAAAAGGATTTTTTTTCCCCCTGAGCAGGAAACAGAATTTTAGAACAATGGACTTGTGGGAGGCTCAGAGTTGTACTTTTGGGGACTGCCAGTTTAGTTGTTTAAGCTGCACAGGGAGTTGATCAAGAGCTGTGTGGAGCTTATTTAGCTTTTTCCAGGTTCTGAGCTGCTTATGGTTAAGGATTTGCAGCATTTTGATGGAAACATGAAGACCATGCATTGAGTATTCGTAGAGAAAAATAACTCCCTAGGTTATAGTTTCAAGCCTGTTTAAGAAGTTACTTGGAAGTTTATGCTTTGAATTTAGTTTGCCCTTTTAACTCTCTATCTTGAGTAGAAAACTTTGCTATTTTTGCTGCTGCTGGATTTTCCTGTGACCTGTTCTAGTATGTCTGTGTCAAGCTGGTGGTGTTCTGAAGCCAGGCTCATGATTATCTCTAAAGGTTGGTGGGAAGGCACAGAGTGTGCTACTGTGATCTGACCCCCTGCTGCCTTGTCCACTGTCTGGTTTGAATGCCTTGGTTCAGCATTTCAGTCCCATCAATTGAAACTGAAGTGTGAAGGAGTATGATCTTAGGGTTTAGTCTAGGAAAGACTGAGATCATAAGCTGAAGGAGGAAGTTGGAAGTAGTAGTGATGTCAGTCCATTTATGACTGTGTGGCTATCATGAATTACTCACAATGAATTTTAAATAGACATTGAGAAATAAACACTAATTGCTTTGTACTGTCTGCATTTACCCAAAAGACTGCATTTGTCCTTTGGGATGGAGATGTTTACTGTTACCTGCAAGCAGAAAATTTGACTTACTACAGCACGTGTGACTGTGATTACTCATTGAGACTCAAACTCCTAGAGAAAATAAAATCTTGCTTACAAGAGGTAGCATTTTGCTGGGAGTGCCTGATCTGGCTATCTACCTTGAATTTGCTAATCTCCTGCTGGCTCATGGTCAGTGTTACCAGTGAAACCCAGCAGTCTCATGTGTGTCACTGCAGCCTTCCTTATGAGGTGCTGGAGGAGCTGTGCCATGGGGCTGTGCCTGAACCCTGAGGGCTGGCTGGCAGGGAGGGTTTCAGCTGAGTCTGACTTCATCCCCTCAGACACAGTCAGCTCTGGCTGTAGCTGAATTAGCTGAGCCATAAATTGATGGGCCTTGTGATGTCCCCTGCTATTTCAGCAAAGTTTGTGACACAGAGCACAGGCTACATGTCATCCAAAACTGTCCTTAAAATTTGAAAAAAAATTGTGTACTGGTTTCTTTGAATATGAATGTTTCAAATTATTTTTACAGTTAATTTATCCTTTATCCCATCCATCTTCTCTTCTGCTGAGTAATTGAAGAGTTCATTGAGGTCTGAAACTGGTCATGACAGTATCTGAGGTGTTGGGAAATAGAAGAGGAGACAGTTCCTAAATGATGAGATTGGCTGGTGTCTGGTGTTGTTCCTGTCATATTTCAGTGCTGCTGGAATTTTATTTTTGCAGAGCTGATAAAATGTTAAGGGACTTAATCTATTACACTGGCATCTTTTGAAAACAAAAATAGAAATTTAGCGTTGTGTGTCTAGTGCTACCAGGCTTTCTTCCAAGTTTGTAATGACAAGATAACAATGAAGCCGAAAGTGTCAGATGACCTGAATATGTTTTCAGTGAGCCTGAGTTGTTTTGATTCCTCTTAAGGAAGAGGAGGCTTTCAGGGATGGAAATGTTCATGGTAGGAGAAAAGGACGCTTCAGGAGCTCTCACAAGTGCAAACCTTTCTAGATGTGTATAATTAGAACTACAGACTTATGTCTCTTTGTATGCTAAAGACCTGATAATGGGCTTGAGAAGGTCTGAATCACCTGCTGGTGCTCTGGGGTTTTGTGGAATGTTCAGAGCAATTTTATATGCTTCATATAGAAGAAACAGTGTTAATTTCTGGTGGAGAGCTTGTAGATTCAAGAGATCCTTGGGTTTGGTTTTTCATTGTTTCACACATGGTAATTGTAAGCTGACTCAAGATGATACTTCTTGCCACTGTTGGTGCATTTAAAATAAGTGAGGAAGTTAGGCTTTTCTTATATTGTGCTCTGTTTACTTTAGTGATGTTTATCTTCCCCACTGAAACTGCAAATGTGTGAAAATACTTAAAAGTTAAGGGTATCTACTGTAATGAAAAATGGCACTTGTGATATAGAGCATGGAAACAAAGTACACAAGATTGTAAATCCAGACCACTGCTTTTATGGAGAGTTTTGCCTGTGAACCAATTTAGATTAGTTTTTGCATTTGCTATACAGATTAAGTGTGATGAAAATTTTTCAGTGGGATATTGCTGATGCCAGTGAAAAACACAGGCAGTAGATTTTATCTGTGTAAGCATGAATGTATCTTAATAGCTCTAAGTAACTGAAAAGGACCATAAGGAAAAAATAAAATTAAGCAGAAGAGTTTAACAACCTAGATTCATGGGGCATAATTTTTGAGCAGAAAGACAGGAGGGAAAAAGAATCCTTTAAGGTAGCTGATAGAGGAAATGGAATCTTTGACTACTTTCACTGATAAAAACTCTCACATCCCATTTCTTTAAATCTTAGAAAGTATGGGCTTAAATTATGACTAAATTTTGAAAAAATGTGCTGAAATAGTGGTGGTGGTTTTTAAAGCATTTTTTTATTATTTCCCTCCCCCACCCTCCCCCCCTCAGGTGTGAAAAAGATTAATTCTGCTGAAAACACTCACTTTTTTCCTGAACCCATTGTATTCTCATTGTTGAAAAATTTTGGTGCTGTTTGGTTGTCTGATTTCTAAAATGTGCTGCAGTAAAAGCTGGCCTTGAAACAGTATGGTTTCATTGCTGACTCTTCTTTTTAGCTTATTTTGTGTCTCATTGGCTAGAGGCACCTTTCTAATCCCAGCATTAGGGTCTCCAATGGAGCATGTCACAATTTCTAGTCATTGAGAACAATATCTAACCAATCTTGGAAACATTGTTCATCCTTTGCCTTTGTTTTTACTGCTATTCTGCACATTTTAATTATGTGATATGTATTTAATTTCAACAGTAGTCGCACTTGTATTTTCTTTATAAAATTTTAGTATTGATTTTAATATTAAAAAGCTATTTTCTGAAATTGTAATAAATTGCTTGCATACAAATGGGGATGTGGAAAAAAATTGAGAACTTTTTTCAAGAAATTAAGGAGAAGAAAATTCTCTGTGTAATAAAGTAAATGGTTATTTAAGAGTTAAATCTGAGACGTGTTACATCAGAGTATCCACTGCTGCTTACATTGTTAATTATAGGTATCCATCTGAAGAAAATTGTTGCTTTTTCACAATTTATTTTGCAGCTGCTGAGATGTCCTGTTATGTAATCTGTTCCTTCTGATTTAAGATTCCCTCTGATTCACTTTAATAGTACTTAAGGTTTTTAGTTTTAGTACAAACCTGCAAAACATCAAAGCCCCCTTCAGTTACTTGGAAAAACTGCATTATAAGATTCTTGCTGAGGTCAAAAGGAAGATCCTGTTTGTTTTATGTGCTCTCAGGGTCTCTGGACAAATTTTACAAGTGTAATGAACTGAAGTAATCTGGTCATTTCTTACCTCAAAATAACAACAAAATGAACTGTGTGCAAAAATAGCATAAAGAATACCAAAAGGAGAAGTTATACCAATACGAAGAGAGGAGACAGAGGACACTGCCTTTTCTGTGCCTCATGTGAAACTCACAGGATCTAAACATTCATAAACTTAATTTTGCTGGAGGACAATCTTGATAAACTGAAGTAATGATGTTTACTTATGTATTTGGAGGACTCTAGAATAACTGGAAGAAATTAGAATTATTGTCTTGATTCTTAGCATGATTCCACTACTTTAATTCTTCTGCAAATGGTCTTTTTAACGAATTGTTGCTCCATATTGTAGAAGATTTGAAAATGTCTGAGAGTTTTCTTTCAGTTGATGCTAAAATTTTCAAATGTTTCTGAAAAACAAATCTAGGGATACAAGATGTGCTGTAACATTAAGTGTGGAATAATTTATTTTTCAAATTAGAATATATATAGTTAAAACAAAGTTGTCACTACTACTACACTGGTTTACTCTGTTTACTCATTCACAAATATACAAATGTATCTTGAATGCATCTGCTTTGTACACTAATAGATTTATGGAAGCTCGTTACTGAGGTGATGTGTTTAGCTCTCCATGTGGATGAATTACTTGTATCCAGTGAGTTAGGCATGTAAGTGTGTGTGGAAAGTGTCAAAATATATGGTCTTATTTTACTTCTAAAAACCTAGATGACATGTCAAGTTATTTAGTAATTTAAAAAAGCTGACAATTTGTAATACTTTATTATAAAAGTCTCTAGGGGGGACTTAATAATTCTGATTATATATTTCTCAATATAAAAAGTCTTCATTTAGAAACTAGCATCTAAAGTCTTTGTATGACATTGGAAAAATACTCCTCTGTTTTAATGAATTTCATGAATGTTAATAAGCCAAGCTGTGTTTAGACAAGGTCTTGCCTCTTAAGTAATGTTTTCCAACAACTTCTCATTCTTTGAGACCATTATGTAGATCTTGTGATGTCACAGTAATCTCCATGGCAACACAGACGTCATTAACACGAAGCATAAGCAAAGCTGTCTTTATTCAAACCATTTATTTATATATTTATTTATTTGAAAGAATAAGAAAAAAAGTAGGTTAGGAAAAAACCTTTCATCTTTGAATGTTTTCTGAGATAGAATAATATGAGAACTTCTAATTAAAAAATGAAATAAGGATAATTTTTCCCAAAGAAGGCTCTATTCCCAGGTGTTCTGATGAGATACCTGCCTTCTAGCTTACTGTAGTAGAGATGTTGCAAAGCTGAACTACTGAAACAAGCTAAATTTGTTGTTGCCTCTACTAATGGGTTCCAGTTTTGTTTGTTTCTATAATTGTATGTATAGTCTATGAACACAGACCTTGAATTCAGTAGAAAAATGCCATCAAAGCGTTTCTTTTGTGTAGTATATATAAAAGGGTCGTAAAAGAAGGCTAAGTGGTCTTCTTGTCTGAAAAGTATTCAGGATCACCTGCTGCTATAAAGACCCTGAGAGTCTACCCTTTTTGCAGTAAATTTGCAAAACAATTTGTTATTCTTAACAGCACCTTTTCAGATGGGGTTTTTAACCATTTTTCAGCTTAATGTTTTAGTTTTAATGCTACATTCTGAAAAGATGAAGTAAAAAGCAACAAATGTGAAACTTCACACAGTTATGTAATTTTTCTGCCTAAACTAGTCAAACTTGCTATCATACTCACTCTTATAACCAGGTAAAGTTTTAAAATTAACCTCACTTTTCAAAATAGTAGTCTATTCTGAGAGGAAAACTGTGTGAGGATCATAAAGCATATGTTTCAGGGTTGACTGAGGAGACCTTCTATGGAAGCAAATGCCCAGAATCTAGCTAATTTGAAATTATTCACTGTGGATTTTCAGGAACTTCTTTTGAAGTGCTTTCAGTAGTCAGCTATAAATTAGCAGATTAATGCAACCTCTGATCTGGGCTGTATTTGCATAAGAATTAAATCCCTGTGAGTATTACGTAGATAAAGCACTATAGCCTGTCATCTGTAAGGATGCTAACTAAAAGTGTTCAAAATACTGAAGAGGTTTACTAAAGTTCTCAGCTGGAATTTAACTTTTGCACATTTTTAGCACACATTATTTAAAGCATTAATTTACTACAAATGTGCTTATTCTATAATTTTAGTATGGTCTGGTTAGTCATCAGGCATTCTCTGTCTGGCTTGTTGGGTTCTTTGCACCCTCCTGCTGCACCAGCAGTGTTTTATCCTTGGAACCAGGATCCCTCTTCCCCCACAGGCAGCAGTGGCTTGGGTCCCAAGTCAAGCAAGGAGCTGCAGTGATGTTTGAGGCTTTTTTCTCTTGTGAAACACTCCTCACAGGAGTACACTAAGTGGCGTATGCTTAGCTGTGATATTGCAAGTGAGTCCCTTCCCTGACACATGAGCTGTTGTATCTGAGACTGTAAACATCTAAGCTATCATATGACATTGGATAAGCCTAATCATCCTTATCCATGGTATGCAGTGAGCTCATGTCTCCAGGATTTGCAAGTAGTGACAGGTCTGCAAATGCCTCTTCGACTTGCCAGCATCTCAATTTTCCTTTTAACTGAAAAGCATTTCAGTAAAGCAACTACTTGGATCTTGCTGAAAAAAAAGAAGCTATAAATAGAATAACATTGTAGGAATTAAATAAGTTAAAAGGAAAAAAAAAAAAGCTAATCTAGTTATTATTTTGATATGCAGATGACCACTACATTTTAATTGAAAAGAATAATTATTACAAGTCAAAAGCAGCTTGGACTTCCTTGCATCTTTACTTGCTTTTCCTAAAAGACAGGCACTAATTCAAATGAGAATCAGGGAAGTCAGCCTGTATTATCAGATAATTTGATGTTCTGTATAATGATGCCCTGTCTTCCTGTCTTTTAGTTGACAAACTCTTTCTTTCAGAGTTTACAGTGTGTAGCTCTAAGAGTGGGGAAACTCGCTGCTGCCTTCCCTGCTTGCATCATCCCCAGCGGAGCGCTGTTCACGTTAGAGTGGCTCTGCATGCATGACGGGCTCTGTCTTTTTTCTGAGGGGTCAGAAAATGGCCACGCCAAATTTAGTTTTCATCAGAGCACTTAAGTGTTCCCCTGGGAATGGCTTGTACATGTGTACGAGCTTCTTAATTGTAACTTCTTTTCCTTGCCAAGGATGAGCTGGGTGGAGGTCTGGGTTTCAGAGCACACTGATGTGAAACCCAGCTAAAACTAGCTTGGCTAGAATAAACCATGTAGAGGGACTGATGCTTTTCATTTTAATCTGGGCGTACCAAAATGAAATATGGTGGTTAATGAAAAAGATGCACGAGGAGAAACCTGACTGAATCCCTTATTATCTCTCTAAATGGCCAATAGAAAATAGTCCTCATTTTGTTTCCCATCTAGGCATCTGCTTAATACTGCTCTATATTTCGTCAGGGAATTCAGTGTGGCTTTAGAACTAAATCTGACTAACATTTTGATGTTGCTGCTAGCTGAATGTTGCTTATTACGTCAAGATTTGATTTTGGGATTTTTTGGAGACCAGACATTGTGCTCATGTTTGCTTCTGTATCGTCAGATAATAATTGATGCAGTGATTGCAAGCAGGTGCCTGCCATGACTGAGGCATTGTGAGGAAGGGGCGTGTGCAGGTGGGACATGCAGCACATGATCCATCCAGTGGAATGGGGACTCCTCTCTGCTCTGATATTGAGAACGGGAGGATAGAGGAAAGATTGGAAATGCAGGAGATAGCACTTGAATGTAAATGGTGATGGTAATAATACCATTTTCAGGGTGAGGGCTACCTAAGAACAAATCAAGACACTTTGGCTTACATAACTTCAAATTCTAAATATGCTTCATGCAATAACTCTGTATTTGATTTTGGTACTTTTCTATGGTTCTCCTAAATGTAGATGTTAACTGAAGCAATGTAATTTTCACAAAAAGAGCTTTGAAGTATTTGGTTTATGTAACTTAAGATCATTTTTATCATGAATATGTTAAAAGCTTGAGAAACTAAACTGAACTGTGCATAGCCTTGTCCTTACAGATTTGTTAATGTACAGTCTTGAACAGATAAGGATTGGTTGCAGTGAAGGTGGACGAAGGATAATATTTATTTTAATCTCCATGTTTATTTCAATGTTCTGCATTGGCAAATATTGCACAGCAGTGATATTAAACCCATTGTACATCCCATTTGAAAACTTCAGAACAAAGAAAATTTTGAGTATCTGATTTCTAGAGTTTTGGCATAAATCATTGTAATATTCATGCATTACCTTTCTACTTTAACTATATTGTAAGTTTTGTTATTAAAAAAAGAGCGAAATCTGTATGGAACTTATTTCCTTGCATATATATATGCCCTAGGATTCTAAGAACTTGAGAAACAAGAAAATTTGCTACTTGTATTTTTACTTTCATTAGAACATGTCTAAATAGAATGTACTTTTTGATTCAGAGGAAATGTCAATTAAATAGATTTTGTTTTCAACCTGCAGCTTCGTTCAAAATACTGCATTTACATTTACATAAAATTGTGACAGTATTATGTGCTGAAGAATGTGCACCATAGAGATGACCATACTTTGTGGAGTTTTCTTTGTGAGACTTGGAAATAGTTTTACTAAAACCTTAAGCTAAAGTAATGTAGGGAATATCAAAAGAAATAAAAACTAAGATTACATTGTAGAGAAAACCCTAAATTTTTGTGTGTCCTTTTTGCAAAATAATTGTTACTAGTGAAATTGAATTTTCTATGTGAATGATCTTTGATCTTTAAGAGGAAGAAAGGAAAGGGCTTCACACTGAAACTCCTTTTCCTGGTGTCATGAAGTTTTCTTCAGATTCTGCATCACTTTTGATGAATGCATTTACATTCCAGTGCTGAGAAATAACTTTCCATTTGGGAGCAGGGCTGACGTGAAAACAGGAATGTGGAGGCCCAGGGTGAGGGGACAGGGCTGAATGCTGATAGGGAAACATTCCCTCTTCAGTAGCTGCTGCCTCTCCTGCGAGCTTTGAAAGAGCATCTGTGTGTGTGTGCACGAGGATGTCTGGGGACCTGGGGAAATGGATGGGTCGTGTCTGGAGAAAACTGCCTTGTCCTCCAATGTCATGATGATAAGAGAAAGAATAGAACAAGTCACCTCAGTACCTGCAGGTTTTTGGCTGTCTCTGTGTAAGTGCTTATAAAAATTCATGTGTTGCTTGTGGCTTTAGATGTTTCGTTTAACTGAAGTACTTTGTTGTTTTGTTTTACTAGCGAATATATTAAATTTGAAGGGGAATAAATGTAGACAGTGGTCCTAAATTATTCTCTTGTTGTTTGTTAGCCACAGACATATTTGTACTACTACAGTTTTATAATAGTAAAGGTTTTTTAAATGAAAACTGAGAGTGTAAACTTGGGAAACATAGAAGCCCTTAACTTTCATTTAAAACTTGGTCTTCTGTTAACAAGAATGAAACCTGAAAACTAATACATCTGTTCTCTAGCCAGCTATGTATGTTTGCAGTGTAACAAGTTGTAAGCTGAGAAATGTATGTAGTAAGATACACTTATGGATAAGGGAACTGTCATCTCTGATCAGTGTAAATTCAATTTAAGAACACATTAAAATGCAAATGAAATTGTAAGCTACTTACATGGGTTAAAATACCTGCTTTTAATACATAGTGAGAAAAAAAGGTTTTTTTAATACTAATGACTTTATTTGGAAATGATGCTTTTGAATAATCAAGTGGGAAATAAGGAATTGTACAGTTAGGGAGAAATTGCTTGGGGAAAATATCTGGCTGTCCACTGTAAAGTGGATTCCTGTAAATAATACTGTTTTGTATATCTTTAGGTAGGTGTTTGTATTTGTTTTGTTTTGTTTTTTGGTGTTTTTTGGGTTTTTTTTTGGGGGGGGGGTTTGGTGGGGGTGTTCTTTTGTTGTTTTTTTTTTAAATTAAAGTAGGTTTATGTTCACATCATGCATTCAGTATCTCTATGGGAATACAAGTATTGTGATAGAAAAGGACTCCAGAAGTGAAATTATCTCTAGGACAGGTACTGAGGAGAGCATCTGTGAAGCTTAATACTCAGGGAACTTCAAGTCAGAGCCTGCATGGTAGCAGGGAAGAAAGGTGTTGGAAAAGCTGCTGCAAAACAAGGTTCTCTGGGGAATTTAGGTGAGGCAGCAATATCCTGACCAGGCAGCCCTTCTGGCTTTCTAAATTACTGTTATAACCTTGGCATCCCATATTGACAGCTACAATTGCAAAGATACCTTTAAACTGCCTTAGCTTCCTTTGGTCAATTTCTCTTATGCACATCACCAATTTAGAGAAAATAGTTGCAAACCTGTGATTCTTTCAGGTGTAACATTGACTTTATAGCTGCAAATAAGCTATATTTAGGAGTTGAAATCAATAAGGCTTAATAAGACAATTTTGATTTAAATTATTAAGGAATGGTATAATGCAACCAAATGTGAAGCGTATATCATGTAAAACTCTCTACAGCATTTTTTTAAAAAAAATTGAAGTTTAAGCTTAAGCTCTCTATATGCCCAGGCTTATCTCACCCTACAGTAAGGGAAGAAGTAAATTTGTCAAATCCCTGATCTGTTAAAACCTGCTAATAAAGGCTCTCTGCATTGTACTGTAACTAGCCAGTACTCAGGTTGACTATTTTGTGAGGAATCTGGGTAATCAAACTCACTTTCTGTGGAAAGTCTGGCATCAAAATTTTTTAAAGAATATTGTTTAGTCAAAGTTACTGAAATAGAGCTGATATTAAGAAGATACTCTATCAGCCCTTCCACAGAAACTTTGCTTGGCACTATTTCTGTGTGATACCTAACATCCCTCAAGCCAGCTTACATGGCTGCTTATGGCCCCTTGTATGGAGTTCCTCTGCTGGTATTTCAGAGAATCACAGAACTGTTTGGGTTGGAAGGGACCTGAAAGATCAGATGATTCTAAACCCTCTGCCATGGGGAGGGACACCTTGCACTGGACCAGGTGGCTCAAGAACCCCATCCAACCTGGTCTTGAACAATTCCAGGGAGGGTCATCCACAACTTCTCTAGGCAACCTGTTTCAGTGCCTCATGTTCTTAATTTTAGAAAAGGCTTTTGGGCTTTTTTATCCGCTCACTAAACAGACTGTATCATGTGTTGGGTATTTGCTGCTTCTTATTGCATGCTAATGTTTCAAATAACTTGTTTTCAATTAAATCAAGTGTGTTTGATGGCTTCCTCTGCTGAGTGGCTAGTTACTGCAGGTAGGGAATTTGGAGAAGAGTGTCACTGAAATTTTTTTTGTTCGTCTTTCATTTTTGTTCTTGTGTGAAACTATTATAAATTAATTCAGATACAGCTTACTGATTTTGATGTCAGTCTTATGAATTGAAACAGCGAGATTAGCAGTGCTCTAAGGTGGCAGTTGTTTCTCAGAGTTGCAAGTGTGGTGCTGCATGAGATGGTGGGCAATACTGGGATGGATGTTCTACCACGGTCAGAGATGGACAATTCTGAAGTGCCCAGATGTGGTGGACAGTAACACGAGAGTTCCCTTTATGTGAATTCCTCATTGGTGATGAATTTTCAACAGAGATTGGAAGTCAGGAGGTTTAGCTGGTGTGGCAGTCTGAGAATGGCAACACTTGAAAGGTCATGTAACTTTCTTATGCTTTGATTTACTTGTCTTCTTTCTTTGAGCACTTCACAAAGTTTAGGGAGTTTGTTTGCAGCCTGAAGTGCCTTGTGATCTCCGGTCAAAGATAATATATACATGTGATGCACTGTCTGCTCTGATAAATTTCATGCTGTCATAGGAGTCTGAATAGTCCAGGAATGGTGTAGTTATTTGCTGTGAGAATCAGTGTGTTACTTGGGGGCAGAAGTCGAGAATTTTCTTAATAGTAACTGAATTCAGTTCTTCTGTCTTAATATGTTGACTACCTGTTCTGTGGTGCTAAAAGGTGAAGTCTAAACAAGTTATTCAAGAATAGAAAAGCACATCCAAAACATGTTTGTTTTTACTGTGTTTGCTAAAGCTTGAAACTTTTGCATGTCATCAGTGATAAGCAACAGACGGAAGTTTAAAGTTGATACTTACAGACAGTAATAGAGGAGGAAGAAAGGTGGAGTGAAAAAGTGTATATACCTTTTCTGTTGAAATGAGTGCTTGCTCCAAGGCTAAAAAAATGGGTTGGCAAAAAATACAGCAATATGTGTTTTCTAAGTGGAAAGAGAATATTTCTGTGTGCTTCCAGCTAGAATATCGAATAAGTGGACTTATTAATCATGATTTTTTGCATTTTTGTTTTTCAGTCAATGAGTTGATTTACTTTCTCCTTTCTTTACTTCTTTCTGTTTCTTAAAGAAGAACTGTGGTATGATTCAGGCTATTGGCTGAGAAAATAAGTTTTGACACTTCTACAATAGTTTGATGAGTCAGTATAGTGGCTTAATTTTCTGGTGTCTTTAAGAGTAGTTGAAATTGTATAAAATTCAAGATGGTATTGTAGAGTAAAGAACCCTCTGTGTTGTTGCTGGATTGTAGGATGAAGCATGTGTTTGCCTCTAGGAAAATAAGCATTTTGTCCAGAGACTTCTTTACTGAATATTTCTTTTCAAGAGGCCTAGTATTCTGGAAAATTTTTTCTATTGTAAAAGCCCCATGTACCATTAAATGCGATTATTATTTTGATGAATAAGCACAGCTGGCATTTCTTTTCAATATCTGACTGCCTTCTTTTTGAGCCTATAAATGTGCTGTTGTCAAGAGATTAGCCTTTGGGGTAGCATGTTAAATTGTTCATTTCTACTAATCGCCAGGCGGGACAGGAGCACAGATATGAACTGGCTAGATAGACTGCTCTGAATGGTGTGTGAGCTGCAGTTTGTGAGTTAGGAAATAAAGCTTAAAACAGTAATCTTTCACAAACACTGTAGCTTCAGTGTGTTACCACATGCCCAGGATTGGTTAAAATTCAGATGTTGTGATTTTATTCAGTGTTTTTCAAGGTGTGGCCCTGGGGGCTTCAGACAGAAGGTTTCCCATGTCTGTTGCACAGTGCCAAGTGGAAGAAAGGGAAAGGCCACATAGTTATATTGGCTCTCAGCTATTTCAGGGTGGATTGGTTACAGCAGACTCAAAGAGGGGTCCTGAAGTTCCAGTCATTTCGGTGTCTGTCCTACCCTCCAGTCTGCCATGGGAAAGGTCTGGTGTTGACCTGGCATTCTTACCTGGAGGAAGAATCCCACACCCCCAAAACAAACTTTAGCTGGCTGCCTTTCTTCCACTCTGATGGTGTATGAATAAGGATCTAACTATAAAGGTCCTGGATTTCACTGAATCATGTACTGGTTCTCTGCTCTCCACCTTTATATCTGCCCTTGCAGGATTTTTTGCAGCAAATCCTGCAGGTGTACACATTCGTCTAATACAGGCAGAGCACTCCAGAAACCAAAATAAAAAATGTTTCAGTTTTTTCTTACTGGGAACAAAATATTATCATGTTTAATTATTGCACAGTGATGAGAATGTCTCATGAAAGGGCAGAACAACCTTTTGTCCTCATCTATTCAATTTGGGAATACACTCACCTTCCGTATTTTTTAGTTCATTTTAAGTATAAAACAGCTAATTGAAGTTGATCAGCCTTTTAATTCTTTCTTTGGTATGCCAGTTAGCTTTTGTTAAAGAAATGCAGATAGCTTAGGTAACTTAATGCTGTAATGCCAGAAGATACTAGATCAAACTCTCTAATGCAGTGGAGAATCAACTGTGCCTCTTCACTACACAGCTCTTGATTGACACTTGTTTTGGTGTTAATAGACTTATTTAGCAAATACTCTTAGGGAACTATGTAAATACAAAATAGACAGCTCTCAGTGTCCTTGGGTATCTGTTAATTGTTGAAGGACATATGCATGAACTTGTATTCTGCACAGGTACGTATGCTTTTTCTGTGCTTTATAATATCTGGATAAGATGTAAACATGCTTATGAATTCTGTTATAGCTCTGATTTCTTTTCTAACTGGAGTATTTTTGCTTTTCAGTTTTGGCAAGCGTTCTGCCGGCAGCTTCAGACGTGGATGTGAATGCATTGTTTTAGAACCATCTGAAATGATTGTGGTAAGAATTTACTTTCAAATTTTACAGACCAGCTTTGGTAACACTTCCAATAAGACTTAGAATTTTCTGGTTTGCACATGATCTTTTAATAAATATAAGATGTCATACCTACAATTTCTATTGTTTTTACATTTACTTTTGCAGATTTCTTGTAAAACTGAAGTTTTCTTGTGCTAGCAGAATAGTTTGCGGAGGTTTTTTTTTGTAGCAATTTTATTATTATTGGTAAACATAGATGCTTTGAAGTATTAATCTCAGGTCAGTTTAAGTAATTGATGCTTGAATTAAATTTAATCTCAACCATCTCAGGTTTTTAAGAATAAATTTAAATGTTTTTAAATACTGCTGGCCTTTCTGGATGAAGGTAAGGGTATTTTGTTAGCAGCATCTGCTGTAGTCCAGTGGCAGAACATGGTCTCTGAGGGCTCACAGGCTCAAAAGTTTTAGTTGTCACCTCAGGGTGCATCATCTGAACAAAGGCAGAATCGATGGGCTTATTTTCTTTTCTCTCTGACACGGAGATACAGATCAGTTCATAATCCAGGTGTGGCAATTATCTAAGATGTATAGATAGCTTAAGAATTGACTGTGACACTAACCATTTTCTTCCTAAAAAGTAACAGTTTCTGTAAAACTTGTGGAAGCTCAGGAAAATGTGGCATTGCTTTAGGATTGTACTTGCTTATTACCAGTTTGCGTAACTCACCTCTGACGATTTGGGAAACAGTTTGTTGTCCCAGTTTTGTTTTCTAGAAGTTTACAATGTCATTGGTTGTAGCTGTGTGCATGTCTGTCTGTTTCACATGCATTCCTTGGTAAGGTATAAGGAAAGGAGATGACTAAACAACAAGAAATTTTTTGGACTGATGGATAACGTTGGGTCAGAGGCACACATTTGTCAAAAAATGTAACCTCTACAGTTTTGGAATGATGAAATTGAACACTTTACTCAGGTTTTCAAAGGAATAATTGTACTTCGAATAGAAAGAATCCAGTCCCCAGAGTTGTTTGGGCACACAAGAAGTGTGGCAGGGTGTGAGTGTGAAGGTGTCAGGTGTGAAATAGATACTCCATGCAGAGGGGGGTAAGCATTGCCTGCTCTTCTGGTGAACCAGGGACTGTGCTCATCTGTTTGTGTCAGTGCACTGGAAGCTGTCCTTAGTCACATCGGCCGACTGATGTGTGACACTTCTGACACAGATAAGCTGCAAATTCATAGGAGTATTTTGTCTAACATTTCTTTTTCTTGTTGAAAAGCATGCAGGAACCTTGCGAGGTGCTTCATCTCTCATTTTGAGGGATGGAATTGAATAACAGGAATTATCTGAATCCCTCTATATAGCCAGTGCTGGAAGCTGTGGTTTTTTCTTAATTTCCTTGTTAGTCTTGAGTAACTTGAGTAAGGTTTCTATTAGTGGGGTGAACACAGAAGAGATGTTGATTTTCAGCCAAATTACTGCAAAAAGATCATTTTCTTCTGGGAAAACCAGAATTGTTAGTTCAAATATTTTCATGGCACCATACCGTTGCGTAGTAAAATAGTCTTCAAACTCTGTAGACAGTGGAACTGAGAAGACTAATTTTATACTAGGATATACCTTATTGGTATTTTTTTATTCTCCTTGGTGTTGCATTGAAGGGATTTTTTAAAATGTAAATCCAGTCTATTAGAAATCCTTTTATGCCTTCAAAATATTTGAAATTATAAAACCAGTCCTGCCTGTTGAAGAGTGAAGCTTTTGCCATAGATTGGTTAGGAACGATGCTGAACAGATGTCAGTAGGGAAACAGGCAAGTGTTCTCTCGTACCAGTTTTTTTCAGTAATGTATTGATTGGTGAAATGTTTGTATTTGTGTAAGTGTAAGAAAGGGGTGAGGAAGGGAGAATTTTTCTTCTGTCATTTTTGAAAAGTGATCATATTCAGTGATGCTTTTCATACTAATGTTGTTATGTGTTTTTTTAGTAGTGGTTTCACACTTTGTACTGAAAGCGCAGGAAACTCAGAGCTGGCTGCTGTTTTTTGAAAATGGAATTTCTTCTGTTTCAAAGAAGAAGAAACCTTTTTCTCTCTTGTGGGGAAAGACACACTCTCTTGCATCTGTTGTAGGTTGATTACATGGAAGAAAATGAGGAATATTTCCAGCGTCAAGCATCTCACAGGCAATCTCGAAGAAGGTTTAGGAAAATCAACCAGAAAGGGGAGCGACAAACAATTATTGATACTGTTGACCCTTATCCTGTGGGGAAGCCACCTCTACCCAGAGGCTACCATACGGTAAGGCTACCATACTGTCTTCATGGTTCACAGACAAACATAAACAGGAAAACTACTGAAAATAATGCAGTCAAAATGGCTAAACTCACTGGCATCTTTTGAGTGTGCTTTTGTGGGGAGGTTTCCCTTCAAAATAACTGTGAGTGTGGCTCCATCAGTACGTGAACATGTGTGCAGTTGCATCTTAGTTTGGAGTTGAAAGTATGTTTCTTATGGCTGTGACTGTCATGTATTATTTTTTAATGTTCCAGTCATTATGGGAAATTGTGAAGGAAGTGCTGTTCTTGTTTTCTTTTGCTATTAAGTTGCAGTAGAACTAGTTTAGTGTACTCAAGGTCAGTTAGTGAAGCACTCATTCAGGTATGTGATAACAGGTGTTGCCTGAAAAGGACTGTGCTGCATTGCAGTACACCAAATTGGATTAAATCTGTCATTTCTTTTTTGGAATCCAGAACTTAAATGTAAAATTTAAATTAAGTTTTGCTGGTGTTTGCCCTTTATACTTAGGTTTTAGTGAGCTATATAGTTGGCCCATCATTGAGGAAATAATTTGGTCATTTTACTTGATTGCCTTTGTGGGTGAGGGAGGGAATCTATATATGTTTCCAGACTTTCTCTTGAGATGAAATTAAACTAATAATTGAAACTTATTCTACAAAATACTTTATATGGTTTTTAAACTGAGAAAAGCTGTATTAGGTTAATATGTTTGTTTTGTATTGATTTTGGCTGTGAGCAAAATACTGGAAAAGCTGTTTGTCTTTGGCTCTCATTTATTTGTTTAAGCCCTAAATCTGGTAGAACCATAAAGGCACAGGCATAAATAACTTTGTGCATTTTTAATCTGAGTTCCATAGGCTGAACTGTAAGCCATATACATATAAATTTGCAGGATGAGAGCTTTAGTGTTTTTAAAATGCCATCTTTGGTACAATGCAGTTGTTAGCTTTTTCAATTTTTCCTTCTTTACCCTTATTCCTTGACTTGTTCGCCAATTCACTGTATATTCAGTGTATGTCTATAAGTGTGTAGATGTTTGATTACATCTGTTAATTATACAGGCTTTTCCTCATGACTTGAATAATTACGTTTTATGCCAACAGTTTGGTTTTGTTTATACAACAGCTTTTAATGGTTTAATTTTCAGTGCAGTTTTAATTGCCTCTAAATTTAAGGTGAATTGAGCCAGTTCACTTGGTTCAAAGATAAAACGTTTTACTGACCTGTTGTTGAAAAAAAAAAAAAAAAAAGTGGTACTGTGCTTTGTAAGAATGCAGAAAGAATTACTTTTGTTCATATTATTTAGATGTGTGTGTTGTGCTTAGCAAACAGTCGTAGTGTGATTTGTACCTAACTCTAGAAGGGTGTTCTTTAGTTTACACAGTGCCATTTGCATTCGTAGGTCCTTGCCTGTTGTATAAATTTCACTTTAGGTGTGCCTGATGAGTTTTTGTAAGCTTAACTGGTACTAAACGCAAAGTCCATCCTGTGCTATTCTGTTGTGCAAGTTCATAATGGTTTTGTGTATGTGCTGAGAAATCCATTGCAAATGAGATTTCATATTGAGATGGAAGAGATTGCCAAATAAACTGTAAAATTTACAATAATTGCAGTCAAATGTTGCTTTTCAAAGTGTAATATAATGCATATGATTGGCTGTATTATTTTTTTGCAAGGCAAATAGAGTCAAATAAGCTCAAATGAGTTTTCAAATGTAGTTAAGACTCTTCACGCTGGCCCATTTCCTCCTATTTGTACAGTATTTGGTGATCTTGTAGACATTATTCACTTCTACTAGCAATGTTATTTCTATTGCTTTAACCATATGTGTTACAGGCTGCGTTGTCTTTTCGCCCTTCCTATTTTATGTCCTTTGGCCTTGTTTTATTGGTCTTAATTTCTTGAAAAATTGACTGAAAAAAGTAGGATTTTTTTAAAAACATACAGGAATTCAAGTCATATTGTAGCATATCTCTTGTGGACTTGTTGCCCATCCATTCTTTGGTCAGCATCTGTCAGGATTTCATCTTTGTTTCTGCTTTTTAATTTTTGGTAAAAAAAGACGGAAGTATTAGTTTAATTTGAATTGAAAAAGGATTCATGTGATATATGTGTTTTCTAGTTTGCTCTTCCATGTGGATGTGTTCTAGTTAGGTGTTATGTACATGAGATTCAAGCTAATGAAGCTTTGATAGTATCCTTGAAATCGTAACAATGTATAGTTTTCTCATATTCTATTTTACCCTAAATCCATAGTTAGCGTGTAGAATTATTGTTTTGGTTGTTGATAAATAATTATGCTTTACTTGCAGTAGTCTCTGAATGCTTTTCTTCAGAAGGTTCAAATAGTATTTTCTGAAGAAAGTTTTCTATTTTGTAAAAGCATAGAGCAAAATGTAGAAATGAAATGCAGATGCATGGTGTGCTTTTCAAGAATTAAAAATTAAATGCAGTGCACTCAGTTGCAGCATGGCTTTCTTCAGTAGAGCCAACTTGTATGGGATGGTGGACCCTCATTAACATAATTTTAACATTATCTTCATAGTGGTGGAATGTACTATGGCATGTCTGATAATGTTCATCTTTTCCTTTCCTCCTATATGGCATTCATTTCATTTTGGCTCACAGGAATGCACTAAACCTCAGGTATTGTAACTTACTGTGTATGGTCCACTAACAATTTACTTGTGGGTTTGCAGTGTGGTGTCACAATACTGATGTGACATTATGACTAAAATTGCCTTCCAGCCTTTGCTTTGATAGTTCAGCAATCCCGCTGTGATACAAAAATGCTTATGTAAAGGTGAAATTTACTGACAGCACAATGTCTCTTGCCCAGCTTGATTGACCTTCCTTGCTTTGATATTCTGTGATGTGTAGGAAATGAGAACTATAAACAAAGGGTATATATCAAATATTTAGTGTTTGGCAGACACTTGACTCAAGTATCTTCTTTGTGACACAGAGGACTTAGTCTTTGATTTTGACTTATAAAATTGGCCGCCTATCACTGTTTAGTACCTGTATGTCAGTAAAATGGGGAAATGGAGTGTGACAAGATGAGCACTAAAGAAACAAAAAAAGGCTTTGCCATGGTGTTTCTTGCTTGTCTTCCATTCTGATGGTTTCTGCTGACTCAGTATAAAGAGGCTGGGTTTTGTAGGCAAAGTGTGTCTAAATGGCCATTGTCTAGAAACACAGCTTTGCCAAGCTAGGGAGAAGAAGGTGTCCAAATCAGTCAAGTATCTTGGAATGGTACCAAACCAAACGAAATATGGAAGTTTTTCCTGATACCAGACCTCAAATGCATTCAAAGTAATCTGAAGATCTGAGTGGCATCTTTTAAACTTGTGACATTTGCAGTTGCACTTGTCAATGCCAAAGTAAATAAATACTAAGCACCCGTCAGATACAATGTTTGATAAGAATATGTATTATCAAATTATTAAATGTCCCACTGTTTTGCTTGAGAAATCTCTTGTAATAGAGCTGGAAACAAATTGAAAATACTTAATTTTTTTTTAGGTTAAAATTGTCCCTTTCTTCAAACATTGCTTTGGTCAGTTCTTCTGATATTTTTTTATCAGGAAATGTGTGTATTTTAAAAGTTCCTCCTGTGTCACATTGTTAAATTCATTAATCTAAAACACTTAGAGGGTTCAAATTTCAATATATTTCCAGTATCACAGACAAGTGATTTCTGGGTTGAAATGTTCTCTTTCTTCAAAATGTATATAGTACACTTCTCCTAGGAACCCAGTTCCTTACTTTCAGATCAATGCTCCCCAGTTTTTCAGTGACATGATCCTAAGTAACCTATGGTTACTAAAATACTATGTTTAAGGGTGATAACGTACTTCTCAAATTATGGTAGGAATCTGAAAGACTTTGTAGTATTTTATAACTTATGCTAATGTTTGAAAGATCACTTGAAGTGAAATTTAATGTTGAATGCCATACTTAGGCATATTACTTTTGGAACAAGTGTTGGTGATTTCTAGGGTAAGGAAAATAGAAACTTAGTTGTATATGGAAATAAAATGAATGTGTTTTATCACAGATAAAATTACATCTTTTTTTACCACCTTTATTGTTTGGTAAAATTGATCAGTTCTTTTTGAGGAGGAAAAAACAAAGCCATTAAGTTTGAGCTGCTCTCACTTGAATCTAGAAAATGCTTGCTTGTTCTTCTCATGTGTCAGAAACATCTTTGATTAGATTAGTGTTGATGCCTCCTTACTTAATAGCAGAAATTGGATTTTAACTCCTGAACATGTGCTTTTTCATTCTGTGTGTACCTATGCTAAAGGCTACATCATATTTTCACTGCAAACACTTTCTTTAGAATGATTTGACTGAAACAAGTGTGGACCCATTCTCCTGAGAACTTACATGACTTTACTTCTGCTTTACACTGTTGTTTGGGTTTTTTGTTTAGAAAAAATACTTTAAAAGTGAGTAGTCATCTGTGGAATGATTTTAAAAAAGGATAGACTTTCTTGTAGTATCTTACTGCTAGTGAACTTCGTGGCTGCTTCAGTGTATCTGTGAAGAATTAGTTATGCTCGGTCTGAGTGTTGCTGAGTTAGTTATTCTGTATATAATGTATGGGATATTTGGTGTAAATTGACACAACCTCATAAGTGAAAAATCACTTTGTCCAAAATAAGGTGCTGTTCTTTAGTGGCATAGAGATTACAAGCAGGGATTTGTAACTCCCTAGTTTGTGGTAGTCTGTGTCTCTCCAGACGTGGTATGTAAACTGAGGTATGGGCTTTTACTAGTTTGTACTGTAGTCTTTACTTTGCTGAAGGCAAAATATGAAAGCCTAGTGACATATATTTAAAGAGATGCAGGTAGGCCTGTAAGAATAATGCTGAAGCACCCGTGGATAGCCCTGAACAGAAGGATGGTGTGTGGTGTTCTACTCTCTGTGAATCTCTGTAGATTTGAATCAGTTAACAGGCTTATGAAATTTGCTGCTGGTGCATTCTCAGCCAGACTTTCTATAGCCAGCTGCTGAAATTGCTGCAAAAGGGCTCTCTGCCTTCAGTAGCCTTCCTTATCCCATTCAGCTTGAGATGCACGTGGGGTGACAATCTGTTTATCCGGTGGAAAGAAAAGAGCAGTGGGCACAGAGCCATCAATAACCCTGATTTCTACCCCAGTTATAGGCATGTAACAATTTTATCCTCACACACTGCTGTGGAGCATTGTGAGATGTGTTTAGGGCAGACAAGTATTCCTTCTGGAATTTATCTGAAGGAGTTGACTGAAAATGTGAATGAGAGGAGGGTTGGAAATGAAACCATGTCTGATGTTGCTGAGTCAAATCTCATGTGCAGCCATGACTCCCTGGAAAAATAGGCATGAGAGTTTTTGCCAGCTTTTTTTTTTTTTTGTGTGTGTGCTATTTTAAAAAATGGATAAGATCCTACTCATTTAGTAGCAAATTGTAGAAAACTTTCTTCCTGCCCCTATCTTCTTTTAAAACTAATAGTGCAAAGCATTGGCAAAGTAGCCTTTTTTTTTTCTTGATAAGATTTGGATTCCCATTGTCTGCTGAGAATCTAAAATACTGGGATTGGAAATTTCTGTTCAGATTGTTCTGTTTTATGAAACAAATTTGCCTTTACCTTTCTCTTGTCTCCAAAATGACATTATAAAACTGTTGTATATCATATTGCTACATTTAGGAAGGTTTTAAAAAATCCCATGAATTTTTTTTCTGCCTGAATTTGATACTAAACCCTGGTTGTTTTCCTTTATTCAGTGTGTGGCTACTGAAGTGATTTGGAAGTTTATAAGATGACAAGCAGTATTTTCTGGTCATTAATACAGTAGATGAGAATTCCAGAAAGTTGATTCAATTTTAGCACTTTGTTGCAGAAGTCCAGTATAATTTAGGATGAGGTTTAATGTTAAAAACCAGCAAAATTCTGTTGCTTCTCTGCATGTTTTCTTATGTTGTGTGTTGTAAAATACATGTTGCTGCATGTCCTTCCACCATGATCATGAAATACCTCATATGTGCTTGCTTTTCAACAGTGTAGGCTTTGCAGTATTGTGATGTAGCTTGATATAATGTATTCATGTTAGTGCATTGTGTTTTACGTAGTAAATTGATGCCAGGGTCATAATCCACTTAGTTGTCTTGTGGAATTTCTGTTGTTTTAAATTAATTTGAATCAGTAGAAACCATTGCCAGATAGCCAATCTACAGGAAATCTGTTTAAAGGAACTCTGTCCATCTTTCAAACCTGTAAATAGCCGCAGCTTTTAATGTTCCTGATGATTTTTAGAAGTATCTAGAATTCCCATTCTAATAAAAGATCACTTAATAAGACAAAAAACAAACAATAAGAAAGGCTTACTTTTAGGAAGAAAGAACCACATCTAAGAAAACTATTTGATCGGATTTCAGATGAGCATGATGTGTTCATCATAATGGGAAGTAATACAAAATACTAAATCGCTAGACATAGTCTGTATATTTGAACACATCCAGTAACATTAATTCCTGAAGACTGTGACTGTGTTATTCATGTTAGGAGCATTATGAAGTGAGACACTACAAAAACGGTGGGATAATTTTACCTGAAATGCAAAATGCTTGAGATGATTTGGGCAGCTCATGGTAACCTTTTTTTTTATGAAAGTTGGATGTTTCTTCATGGGAACATCCACTGGTAACGTTATAATGGCAATAAGTAATTCCCATCCCTGTGTTCTGTGTGTTCTGGCAAAACATCACCTTTTTCGCCACACAGCTTCCTTCCTTCATCCACCTTCTAACAGACTGTTACAGTTTTGAGTTATGTATTAAGTTTTGTGTTATTGTTAATAATATTATTATTAATATATGAGAAATGCTATCATTTTATTTTCTGTAGCACCCGAAGCAAAGCAAAATTGTTAGTTCATCATCCTTTTAGTAATGACTACTGGCAAGCTAATGCAAAATTAATGACATGCAGTGTGTTATTTACTCAACTTGCAGCTTCTGTCAGAGGTTGTCTATTTTTATAAATTACATCATCCCTACTGCAGAACTCTTATATCCATTGGGATTTACTGTTCTTCCATTCCCTTTGGAAGGGCTCACATTGATGTCAGGACTGGATTTGTAATTGTGATTAGATTTGGAAACTCAAAGAGAAACATTGAAGCTATGCAGTATTTTCTGCAACTGAAGTGTCAGTAATATTTCTGAGGTTTTTTTTTTTGACCTATTAATGACACTAGGTCCTGTTTACAGCTTGTAGAGTTGCCAATACTTCATGACCACACATATGTAAAACTTTGGTTAATAATAGCCTAGATTTTCCAGAGTAGCATGATTTTGTTGCTGCTGCTGACTTGAGATGTGCTCTTTTGTACTATATAAAGGATTGTTTTTCTGAGATGTAGAGTATAAAACTAAATGTGAGGTATGTCATCAAGGCAGAAATTTGTTCATGGAGCAGAAAAATGGATTTTTCATAACTGTTTTCTAAATTGATCATTGCATAATGTAACTAAATAAAAATATTGAATTTCCACCATTTGGACTTGATGATCCTTGTGGGTCCCTTCCAACTCAGCATATTCTGTGATTAGAGCTGAGAAAAATTAAAAAAGCAAATATATACATGTATTCTTAGATATTTTTAAAAAGGATATCCTCATTAACATAGGGCTGTTCAGTTAGAAACACTGTTTGTATGTAAAGTACATATGGGGAAATGGGATCTGCCATATTATATTTGCAGAATGCCAATACAAATCCTTTCATTTCTGTACAGACGACTATCATGAGTGATGGCAGTAGTGTAATTATTTGCCCACTAAAGGATGGAAAGAAGCTGTCAGTTAATTTTTTTCCTAAGCATCTGAGCCATTGTTATGTGGCCTGAGCTTGACAGAGTGACTTAAAGATAAAATTATTAGTATTATTACATTTTTCTGAGTACTTTTAATAAAGCCTTGTATTTGACTTGACTATTTTCAATTATAATTTTGCTGAGTGAATTTCAAAGCTCTGAAAAAGTAAACAAATTTAGTAGTTAAAATATCCTAAGCAACTAAGAAAGTATAGAATTGAAACATGGGGGAAATGTAATGTTCCAAGAAGGCCAATGGCCTGGATCAGCAGTGATTGTCACCCTGTACTCAGAACTGGTGAGGCCACTTCTGGAGTTCTGTGTCAATTTTTGGGTGTCTCACTACAAAAAGGATATTGAGGTACTGGAATGTGTCCAATGTGTAATGGGTAAACCCTTTTCAGCTTTATTGGGTAGATGTGTGTTTTACAGTGCCCAGGCTAGGTCCTGCTGAGTGTAAATGCCATTATCCATGCTTGCATCCTTCATTGGGTGACAGTTCAGTTCAGGAGCGCCGACAAGTCCTAAGTAAAGCAAGGAATTTCCCTTCAATTTACCACAAGGTTTGTGTGTAAATTCTTTCCCTGTCCTTCACCACCCTGTTGAGTAGCCATACTTTTGAAGCCCTTTTTAAATGCCTTGGATTTACACTTTTCTGATGGAAAGATTTGTAAATTTTTTTTCATGAAAAAACCTTTTTTTTAAATGTAAGGTCTAGTTAAAGTGTTAGTATTCTGTTGTATGTGTAATGGGCATTGAGAGCTGGGCTTTAGATTTGAGTGGTTAGCATTAATTATATTTGAGTTTTCAGACAGTAAAGTTTTGCCATGCAGCTGGAACAGCTGGCACGTGTTATGTGTATTGTTGATGTGGCTGGCAGAAAACCTACACAGATTGTGTTCACACTCTGTTTTGCATTATTTTATATGCATGTGTGTGTGCATGTGCTAAAATGTAAAATATTTTACTTTTCCTTCTTTTTACTTCTAAATTACGTGTTACTCTCAAATACTGTAATTTGGTGAATATAAAGAGCTGCAGCTAACTGGTTTTAAAGTCTTCAAATGATCTGTGGTGCACAAAAGACCACTTCAAAAGTAAGAACTCTGACACCAGTCTTGGAATACAAAGCAGTGTAGAACCAATTTACAAGGAAAACTCTCTCTGGTAGGTGCACTTCTACCTATTTTTATTTAACAGTTCTTTATCTAGGTAGCTGGTCTTGTAATTGCAAGGAGAAAAATGTGTTGTTACATTTGCAAAATGGGACATCCATCAAGTGATGTTAGTTGGCTTCCTGATTTACTTGATTGGGAAAGAGGAAAGGGAAGGGGCATTTCTTAGAAGTTTATATTAAGTTCTCTTTATTTGAGGGATATTTCAAGTTTGTGGTTTGACGTTTTTCCTACATAAAACTAATTTGGCTCATTTTGCTTGATAATTATTTTAAAAGTAAAGGACATGTGAAATTGCTTGGGGTTTGTTAGTGATAAAAGGTCTGTATAAATTATTTCTGTACAGTTGTTAGAGGCAGGGCACAAAGCTCTCAAGATACGTTAGTGCATGGTGTATTACACAAGAGAGGATGTGCAGGAGCACAAGGAGAGAGTTCTCCCAAAAGAAAACGATCTTACACTGGTAAACTCTTCAGTGTTGATTATAATTGGGAACCCCTGGAGTAGGCTCTTCAGAGAGTCTCCTGGAATGAGACTCTGACTGGAGACAAAAACAAGAGTTATTTCCTTCCGACAGACAACTGAAGTGAGTGAAAATTCTCTGTAACAGTAACTAGCTCTTTCAAAGTTAAACTTCCTCAAAACACCAGAGAAAAGTAGTAAGTTACTCTGGGAGATGTCCAAGTACACATTAAAAAAGATGAACAGTCTGGTGGTTTTCTGCTGGCCCGATCTATGTCTGCACCTTGGACAGAATTTCAGATTCTCCCTTAAAGCTTCTAAGTTCAAAGGAAACTGTTAGAAAGCATATCATATCAGCTTAGAATGAAAATACTGCCCCATCACTACTGCTGAAGTCACCCAATGAATAAATAAACAACAAAAAACAACAGATAAACAGCTAGCATTTACAGGAGACTGAAAAATCTGGGGTTTGTTTGTTTTTAACCCATTAATATTTCATATTGAGACATTAAATAATTGTTCCCCTGCCTTGGTTGGTCGCAGCTACGTTCCGTTCTGTGCCACAACAATCACCCTGGTAATGCAAATATGTCAGTGTATTTCAGGTAACAGGTTTCAATGGGGCTACAAATGACCATGACAATATAGAATTTGGACAGCTGATTGACCTCAGAAAAATCACTGGGTTTTATTTTTAACTTTTAACAGTGAAGCAGAAGGATACACATGAAAGAGGTATCCAGTTATCCACCTTGTATAAAGTTTTCCTACATCGTTACACAGCGAAGAATGTGAAATTTTAGGGTTACCTCACATAAGTAAAGGACTTGTGTCCCTGAATTCCTGCTGTGAAATTGGTATGGACACAATGATATGTGGGAGTTTTTGTGGATATTTTTGTTTGTTTGTTTTTCTTCCAAGATAGTGGGCCTATTTGTATCTCAGTAGTGAACCTTGTCCCCAGCTGGTATGGATGTCAGAATGCTGTTCAGATCTGGGAAAGACAACTTGCTACTCCTGTATGCTTGAGATCAAGATTCTTGACCTTAAAAGTGTGTTTGCTGTTTTGCTTTCATTTTTTTCCCATTTTTTAAAAACAGAAAGCACTTTCTCACCTTCTCTGATGTAATTAACATGCCACTGTTAAATCTGGTCATAACACCGATGTGAGAAGATTTTCTAAACGTTGGGAAAAACTTCCATCTATCCTGACATAATGCATTTTTTCCCACTTCTGAAGTACTGAAACAGTTAAGGAAATGAAACTAATCTCTGACCATTCTGCCAAATGAAGTCATTAACATTGCAAATTTTATGCCTAATTTTTAACATTTCATAATGATAATGTATCATTTTAAAGCCATGCTAATATGCATTCAACTTTAGGCTTGTGTAAGAATGAGCTCTTTGCTTTGTGTAAAAATCACAGATAAATCAGTTAAATATCACTTAAAGTGACTTCACAAACATACATATAATACATGATTTTGACCTAGCAGGAACACAAAAGATAAGTTTATTCCTTTTTTTTTTTCCCCTAAAAGGATTGCTGGATGAAGAGCATAAATAATTATGGAGTCCAGAGAAAAGTTTCTGTTCTCTAGTGCTGTATTGAGCCTTTGCTCAAGTCAGTTTTATAAGCTAATTTAGATATTCTGGAAATAGGACATGTTGTCACATTTTGGATGAGTGACCATTAGTTATGGGTTTTCTTCATGTCTGTTCTAACATAGTTGTCGAGCGTAAGAGAATTCAATGGCAAGTATTTTAGATGAATACTATGACTTGCTCCCATTTTAAGATGGATGGCATGCAAATAGAAAGTTTGCTGTACTGAAAGCAGAGCTATGCACAGAAGGTGACAAATGACTCTGCTGTCAGAGAAGATTGGCAGTCTACAGCACATCCACCCAGCTGAGGCACCAGCCCGACTGCTCTGGGCTTGTCATTATTTTAAAGATCTGGATTATAGATTCATCTGCAGCAGCAGTTCAACAGAAGGGTATTTGTTCAAATGGTCTGTAACATTAGTAAATGTGTTATCAAAACAGCACACACCACTCCATTGTAAGTCTTGCTTTGGTGTCACCAGTTGTGCAGTGAACATCATTAGAGTGATGGCAGTGCCACAGCGTTATGGATTAAAAAATATAACGTGGCAAATACTGTTACTTTATCCCTGTGTTTTGGCCAAAGTGGAATTTTAGTGCCTTGGAGAACATATTTGGTAAATTTTTTTATTCAACAGTTTTATTTAAAGTTCTCAGAGTTCTTGAGAAAATACTAATATAGGAATAGGTGTGCCTAGACCATCCCGTGTCTGTTTTATGCTGATAAATAAGAACTTGCTTGCCTGAAATTAGGTCATGAGGCCAGAGATTTAAATTGATAGCAGTAAATCTGTCTGAATACTTTAGAATAAGACTTATGTATTGTATGGGACATTTAAGTGTATCATAGCATTTTGAGTGAATGATTGTTCTGGGTTTTTAGTGGTTTCGGTTGGCATTTTAAAAATCTGATGGGAGCAACAGATTGTTCTGTAGTAATCTCTCTGGTAAGGTTAGTGGGAGACAGAGAACACCAACATTATAAAATTCAGAGGCATGCTCTTGGGAGCTTGGCAGTTTTGTGTCCAATAGCCCTGAGCTTAAATTTAAGTTTTAAAATTCCACATTTTCCCAAGTGAGGAGGGCAGGGGAAAGAGAAGATAGCTCTGCCTTATTTTCTTTAAAATTATGTACTCCATTCTTACACTCTTCAATTTAGCTGTCTGTTATTCCACCTACACAGCTGTGTAATATCTGTGTAATTGTCCCTTCACTGTGAATGTTTTTTCTAGCTACTGGAGTCCTGCAGTGGCAGTAAATTCGGTGACCTTAAGAGTGTTCTGTTGGTTTTTGCCTAGGTATTTGAACATGAAGGAAATGATACTTTACATTGTGTTTAAAGGAAAGGGGAAGATGTGCTGATAATTTCTGATTTTGAGGTACTTCAGGAAAAGAATGGTCTCTGTGTATGCAATCTGTATAAAAAGATAAGTATTTCTGTAAATATTGTGAGTTAAGGTGACTGCTTGAAACTGAGGAATTGAGGAAATGTTACAGCATTTGTCATTACCCTAAAAAGGTCTAATATTCCAAGCACTGTTGGCACTGCTTAGGAGAATGATACTGATGTGAGATGGTGTTCTAGAATGTAAAATAGTTGAGACATTACAGTCAGATGATACATGCTGCTGAGATCTCTATTTATTTCTATGTAGAATTCAGTTTTGTTTGTGAATCCCTAATCCTATGGGGTAGTCCTAGGATGTCCATGCATTTGTAGTTGCTTTTGAAATGGCTTTTAAAAGTTCTTTTCTGTGATTCATAAAGGGACACTAGATTTTTTTGCATAAATACAGTATTTTGAAAGCAGCCAGGGATAGCTCATCATGTGCAATTATTGCATGTTAGGTTTATTAACATGTCACTTTAATAGCCTAAAAATGTTTGAAAAACTGTCTTGCTTTTTTCCCCTGAACTTTTAAATCTAAGCAGGGAGTTATTACACGAGTTTTGTAAAACCCAGGAATGCAAAGTTGCGGGTAGGTTTTCTGTGATGTATTTATACTTGTTTATGATAGAAATGTTCCACAATATATTGTTCTCGTGTTTTATGCTGATTTACATTCCAATCATTTTTCACTGTAACCAATAACAATTCACTGGAGTTCTGCTTTAATTATTTTATGAAAATAAATTATATGTAAGTATTTTCTGAACTGAAAATGGACAGTGCATACAATCACACCATACCTGGAAATGGTGGCAGTTGAGGAGGAAGGGGTAGGGAAATAGAAAAAAAGACCATTTATTTCTTAAAACTGTTTTGACTCACAAGTTGTCTGTGAGTGGTGTTTTCTTCAAGTAATTACATAAATGTCATTTTTCACATTTTGAATGTAGAGAGGCTTATTTTTCTAGTTTGGAAACCACAAAGTTTTTGTCAGTCTGGTGCATGTGAACATCAATTAAACTTTGTTTGGTTAATAAAAGCTTTTGCATTAATGTACAAAGTACTGTCTTAATTTACTAACAGGTGAGTAGAGGTCTATAATGGTGACCAGCATAAGTAGTAAGGAAGTGTTTTATGGCATTGTTATATGAAAGTTTTGTGTTTCACTACTATTTTGATGGGTTTAGTCATGTTTTCATGTTACTCGTGAAGGCTTACAGCACAGAAACTTACATGGGATTTTAGCTGGAAATATCAACTAAAGCAGAGAGGATGCATGGTGATAGTTGTGAGTGTGAAGGAGTTCAGAAAGGCGTGTGCTGCTCTGGGGAAATGTTTGTGTTTTGGCAGAACTTCATTTTTTCCTGACATGAGCATAAAATACTCAAATTCTGCTCATGGTGTTAACCACAAGGCCACCCAATTAGACTGAAGAGGTTTTTAATTGCTTTGTCAACAAGTAGTATTTTTAAATTTTGTACTAGAGGGGATTGCCTAAGCTTCCTAGAATTCCTGTCTTCTGCTACTTCTAATCAGCACTTCATCAGAAAATTGATTGACTCAGCATTAAACTGTTTTACAAGGCTTAAGCATAATTTAATGTCTTAAAATCATCTGTTAGTTGCACTGGCACATGGCAAAGACTCAAATTTCTAAACTATTTGTTGTAATTGAATAATTTAAAGAATAACTTCTCTTTTAGAATATACTAGAAAACCAAGGGCATGAGTGTCATTAAACTCACATAAATGTAAATACATTCAATTTAAAAGGTATTGTGTATGAACCTGTGTCCATTGAAGAATTGTGCAAAAAATAGACTGGATTATTTCAGGATCTTTTCTGCTGTTACTAGAATTTATTTCCATAATTTTTATAGCCTCATTTGCTAGCAATCATTGCCAGGAGTGAAGGAAATCAATGTGTAACAAACTAAACTCATTAACAGTGTACATGTTAATTTGGGGGAAGGCAGCTGCAGATTGTATGACATCGTATTCTGTAGTATCCAATTTTTTCCCTGTGTATTTTGCCTCTGTAACAACTGTTAAGTCTTTCCTTCTATTGTCCTTGTGAGGGGGGAAAAAAAAAGACTTTGAAGTTGCTGTAAGGCCAGATGGTCTCTGATTTTAAAGAATGTGTTGTAAAGATGTTGCAGAGAACTGTACTCGAGTTGAAGCCTAATGGAAGTGTGTCATGTACCTGGCTTGGTCAGTCCTATGCCAAGTGATGCAAACCTGTGGCACCTAAGAGGTGCATTGTATGGGGCTGACAGCTTATTGCTTGAGCATATCTCTGTTGCATTTCAGCTCCTCTGCAGTAGGATTCTGCTAATACAGCCTGAGAAGGGGTGTAGTGTAAATGGGAGTGACTGGGGACATTTCTGAGTTTAAGATAAAATTACATTCTGGGGGGAGAATTATAAATGCCCTATTTATGTCAATCTCTTCCACAACCTGTATCCCCATGTGTTTTCAGTAGAATTTGTGTGTTCAGTGTGCAAGGAGAAGCAGGAGCTCTATTCAGAAAGGTTTGAACTGGTATGTTAAAGGTGTCTGGAAATGTACCTCCCACCCTGTGGATGGATGTCTCTGGCCTGTGAAGGGGTGAAGCTGCTGAGAATCTGAGAGAGCTCATCAAGTGCACTGTTTGTAAATACATGATGAAAATGTTTACAGCTCTGCAGCAGCTCTCTTTTGGGTGGGGGATAAAGGGAGGTGATGTCTCTGCTCTAGCATTATCTTCTTGAAAAGTCGTGTTCAGTTCAGGATTTGGCGAAGTAAACGTGGGTCCTCATTCCCACCCTGACTTCAGGGATAATCTTAGGGGCCAGCAGCAAACGGATCCCTCCCCTCTGGGGATGCCTTGATCTTCCGAGGCTGATACCAGACACAGGCAGGAGCTTGCTGTTTTATCTGCATTGTCCATCTCTCCTTAATGAGTGAAACAGTTAAGTATCGGAGGGGGCGAGCCTCTAGGAATGTGACTTCCATTTGACTCGAATATTTCGGTGGATAAAGGGAGAGGGAGGGAGAGGAGAGAGAGAGAGAAATCCACTTACATCACTCGAACTGCATTGAGTGTGTGCCTGTGTGCAGGTTAAGAGACAGACTTCAGTGTCTTTGCTTTCTGCAGGAAGCAGCAATGCCGTTTGTATCCTAAGAGGAATTTTTTATTTAGAAAAGGAAGCATTCTTTCTACCCAGGAAATGGCTTTCCTTGTGCGTTGCTATGCCAACTGCCTGCAGCCATGGTCTTCCAAAGTAAGCACAATAACGTAATTATATTGGCGTATTGCATTCAGACTCATGATTCTCTGGGTTTTTGTGCGTGTAACTGTGTTGTATTTTTGTTGCTGACTCTTTGGGCGGTAGAAGTGCTTGTCTTGGTTGTGAGGAACAGGCATCATAAAATTAAATGTCCATCAATGTCATGCTGCTAAGATTAATTGTGCAAACTTGGTTAGCTGAGTGGAACAGAGATCACTGGTCACTACTCTGTCAGCATCATTAGCAGCCAGGGGAGGAGGTCCCTATTCGTGTGCGCTGCCCTGATTTTGGGGGAGTGGAGGGTAGTGGTGGCGGGAGGGGGGAGGCTGCATTTGTGAGTGTGTGATTGCAATTGAAACAGGAGTATTAACAATGCTTGGCTGAGTGCTGGAGGCTGGTTCCTGCACCCTGACTAATATAATACTGTATTAAGCCTTTTTGAGGGAGTCTCTGTGCAGTCAGCCATTTTAGCTTTTTTTTCGTCCTTTTTTTTCCCCCCCTTTCCCATTCCTCAGGCTCAAGGAATGGTTTTGTTACCTTGAATGGATGCTGGATATGTAGGGTTTCATCAGGCTCTGTATGTCCTGACATGCTTAGACTTTCAGTGTTACAAAAATGGAGACTAACGCTGTCATTTGGATTGCTGCTCTGCACTACAAGTGCGAGGGGGGTTTTGAGCTTACCAGTAGTGACACTTTTAGCTCCAGCTTGGTTTCACCCCCTCCGCCTCTTTTTAATTTAATGCTGTAGAGGGTGACTTGCCATCCATAAGAAATTGGTACATGATGTGTAAATTCAGTTCAGCTTATGTTTCTTCATTATGAAACCACTTGCAATCCCAGCTAACCATGGAGTTATGGGCCAGCAGGAGAAACACTCAGTAAGTATTGCAAATTCTGTTTGTTCTATCAATAACCTGTCATGGGCAAACTGCATGGAGATTGAAACTGCTTGTCGTCCTGCACACTGGCTTTCCTGCTTGTGGATTTAATAGTGGGTTTAGAGGGAAGGCTGTACCTGAGGTGGCATTAATGTCGGTGGCTGTATTTGAAATTATTTTTAGCTTAGAAAAGGCAGCTCTGCAGGTTCTTTTTTGAATGTTAAAAATTTACTGAAAAAATGCTGACATAGTTTAGTTGGGCAGGAGGCTTTGAGCATTTGGTTAAAATCATTATGCATTTGTTAAAACTTTAAAGAAATATGTAAGCTGTATAACAAGTGATATAATTGTAGGTGATGACGAGAATAGATTTATTCTGTGTAGTGTGTGGTACTAGTGCACTGCCTTGTAGCATGGCGTTTAACATCTGTGATACACTTATGCTGAAATGCAGAAACTGTTAGTGAAACATGGAATGAACAAAAGGCATAAGTACTGATGTTTCTAATTGATCCCATGAGTCAGCTACACCTTTGTCATGCTTTAATCCCATAGGCTGCCTGTGTTTATTGTTTGTGAAAAATGCATTCATAAGCAGAAGAGCAAACATTATTTAACAAGGCCTCAGGTGTCAGGAATTCAGAATTTAGGTTTTGCATAGCAAAAATGGTTCTGTAAGTTCAATAAGAATTTACAGAATCTTCTTGCTCAGTTAAAATGTTTAAATCTCCATGCTAGATTTTATATGGTTCAATGTAGTTTTCAGTCTTAAAATTTGTTTCTTGAGAAGATATTTATGAATATATGTCCTGTGAATACTGTATCTGTTAGAATGTGCATGGGAATGTGTACATTTTGTTCACCAGATACAGTAAATAATCGTAAATAGTGGGAAGAGATGATGGCAGAAACTTTTTGAAGGAGGAACTTTTTTTTTGCAAGAATTCAGTGTTGATTGTGTAGAAATACAGAAAGTAATCTAGAAATGTTTTAGAATGTGCCCAGTGAATTTTTTTACACGTTGCAGACATATCACAGTTTCTTATTGTAGACTGTTTTGTTCCTTTCCCGTCTTAATTACATTCTAACGGAGTTCATGTAACCAAACTGTTTGGTGTTCATGAAATATTTAGAACTTAATCTAAAAAAAACCCAAACAAACCCCACCTTCTTTCCTTCTGAAACTCAAGCACTGAAGAAGCTGAAATAGATTAGGATGCTTTGAATTTGTAAATAGGAATAAAATGAAAAAGCTGCATGTATGTTGGGTTTTCCTGCTCCTTCTGCTCTCCAAAGAATGTCAAGGAAAAGTTCTAGATTTACTCTGGTAGCACAGCAAGTTTAACTGATATTAAATAAATATTTATAGATAAAGGAAAAAATAAACTAGCTTTTTTAGAAACTCTACATTACGAACTCTGTCATATTCTACTTGTATAACCTTGCATTATTTAAATCACAGAGATGAATTTTCCTCTCCAAAATGGAGACTGGACCAAAATGTAGGAATGGTAAAAGGGAAAAGGTCAAGGTATTGCTTTACAAATGTCCCCATACATGCAGGAGAAAGAAATCATACTATCTGACATGCAGTTGCAGATATTGCATTAACAAAAGACATAGTTTAAAGACTATACAGAACTTTAAACTGTTAGGACAAAGAGTAGCTTAGCAAAAAACATGGCTTTGACAATGAAACTTTTCATGCCTATTCACCAGGTAGACATTTTTTTCCTTGGAAGGTGAGACTGAAAGATGTAAATTTTTCATAGGGAGGGAAGGGAAGCTTGGAGTTCTAAGCCATAAAGACTATCTTCCTTTGCTTAAGAGGAAAACTTCTTGAATTAATCATTTCTGGTAATGAGTTATTTTCATGTTAGTATGTTCCCAGAATTCTAAATATTTTATTGGTATCTGACTTGAACTTATTCCAAGAAGAGAGGCTTAATTGCTTCTGTGACATCCCCACCCAGAGTGTCATGGCTTGATTTGCTCGAACTGAATGCGAAATTCAGTTCCAATCTGGAACTGAATGCAAAAATCTCCTGTCCAAGGTTTCACAAATTTCTGTGAATTAATTTTAGTTGATGCTGTTAAATCTTAATTTCACACTGGTTTAGTTAAGGAATGAGGGATATGGTTTAGATCTACTGTTCTGTGAAAATGGTGTGCAAACTGACCATTGTGTTAATTATGGTGAAAATGGAGAGAGGAAGATTAAAAAATGCTCTTGTGTTTCCTAGATTTTTTTAATATAAAAAATAAAATCAGCAGCATCAATCAAATGTATTGGTCTTACATGCCTCATATTTCATAAATTGGAAGAGTTTGAAGCTTTGCTGCAAGCACATATCTGAAAGTGATGTTCCTTGATACACAACTGCTGTCATCTGTTTAACAGGGAGTAAGATTGTGCTCTGGGTGAAAGAAGGCAGAGAAATGAACACAGGATTGTTGCAAAAATACTTATGCTCAGTTCTTGTATTTAATGTATGCTGTATAATGAAAGGAATCTTAGAATGGTTTCAGTTGGAAGAGTCCTTAAAGACCATCTTCTTCCAACCCCTCTGGCGTGAACAGAGACACCTTCTACTAGACCAGGTTGCTCAGATCCACATCCTGCCTGGCCTTGAACACCTCCAGGGATGGGGCATCTTCAGTAGGTTCATTCTGTTTGGCTGTGTCTTTGCTGGTTATGATAGTCCTCTCAACCACCTTAGTAAGCTTTCATTATAATTTTCCTAATCTTAAATTTTAGGAAGATGAAAGATGTTTCAAAAATATTGCTTTGTGGATGTTCAAACAATCTCTTGATAAGCTTAACACATTGCATCTTACACCTGGTTTATAATGTGGAAAAAAAATCACATGAAGCTCTAGTGCATGAAGGTTCCCATTGTGGGCTTGGCCCTTGTAAAGTGTTACCTTTCAGTCTCATTTCTCTTTTTCCTTTGTATCTGTTGTTTGTAGAAACTTTACTCAAGGTCAACTAAAAAACAAAATGAAAAAATTGAGTTATAATGACTTGTAAAAATGGGACTTGAGATGCATATGACTGTCCAATGATTAACAACTCATGGATTGCACAGTACATTGGAGTGGCTTATAGACAAACTATAAAAGTATATTTTTACTTCAGGTGAAATTGAAATAAAGTCTGCTAATGAAGGACATGTTTCGCTGCTGTCACAGTGACACTTCTTTAGTGATCATGGGTGCTGCAGTCTTTGGTGTGCTCAACCTGTCTTGAATTACTAAAAAATGTTGGAAGCAGTAAATCAAATTTTTGGGTTGTTCTTACCCTATTTTAGTTCACAGAGATTTGTGGCCATGTGACAGGATCCTCCCTCCCCAGAAAGAGAATGAAATGAGTGATATTTTGAGGAAAAGTCTTGAATGGGAATTGTTCAAATACAGTTTTTCGGTTTCATATGTAGTAAGGGTGCCTGTTGGCATTCTTCCCTAAGAAATCTAGAACTATACTAGAAATAATTTTCTGTTACTGGAAGAGATCATCAGTATTTTTTCTTAACTCATTTAATAAGTGTAACCTGGTACGGTTATTTGTGCATTGAGTTAGCATCACACAGCAGGTGTGATGTTGTGATCAGATGGCTACAGTTACTAAGGTTTTGCACGTTTGCATATCTGGATAAAAAAAAATTGGTGTATGAAAAAGCTCTGTCTTGGTAGTAGTGACCTGTTAGCTGCTGCAGCTGCTGATGGTTATGATTTTGTTCATCTTGATGAATTACGTTGCTCTGGGACTTGATACAGATTATCTTTTGTTGTTAGGCACCTTTATTTTTAGCACTTATTGAAACCAGATTTCTGGTTTAGCCCCTTCTGATTATTCCTTTCCTTTAAATTTGTTTATTTTGAAAAAAAAAATTTCCTCTCTGGAGACCAATAAAGGGGTTGTGGATTTTTCATGTGATTAGAAATAGTGTTTCACCTCTTTATAAGTGCATTATGATAGAGTCTTTAATTGCACGACTGTATATCTTCTGCAAGATTTATCTCAAGATGGATAGCTCTGATGTAATGAGCAGCTGTTTGATGTTTTGGGCTAGCTTCATTGCTCAAAAGGCCAGGTTGTGTTTATGGTGTGCTATGCAAGTCTTACTCAGAAGAGAAAAGCATAAATATTAGTCTCTTCTGTGGCTTTTCAAGATGCTCGTAACTACAGTGTTCAGGCAATTAATTAAGGTATTGCCGGGGCGGCATTCTCTTAATTTTTCAGGTAGATCTACTGAAGCAAATCTTTGGCAAAACATAAGGACAGAATTTTGAGTGCTTGAGATGGTCATTCCCCAGCATAGGCAGGTGTAAAGAAGCATTCAGAGGATGGATTTTGTTGCTTGATTTTTCTGTATTGGCCCAGTTCAGGCACTCACAGCCTAATGATCATACGAAAGGTTGATTTTAAGTGACTTGCCTGGCATCCTGACAGAGATCTGTGGTAGACTCTGGCTAAATTCCTGTTCTGCAGGACAGCATTTAACTGCAGATTTCCCCAAAAGCTTACAAATGGCAAAATTTGGGTCATTTCATAGGAATGACCATGAATGCATTTAGTGACCTGTAGAGATGCCAGTGAGAGCATCCTTGGCACATAGAAGATGTCCTGCTATCTTTCTGTTATGGTTTCAATGCCTGGGGATTGCACAGCATATTTCAAAGTGAGAGGAGAAGAGAAAAAAAAAAAAACAACCAAAAAGCCCACAAAACCACACCAGAAAGGCTGCCATCTATATGTAATGAAGTAGCTAAAATTTTTTCAGGGCAACGTGGATAGTTGATGTAGAAGATTGCACTGTAGGGCATTTTTTAGCAAGTTTATGAAGTAAGAGAGTTTCAGGCCTCACAACATAATCAGTATTATGACTCTGGTTTATATTCTAAAGTGGCCAAATCTAGTGGTTCTGTTGGAGTGTTTGCAGAGTGGTATTTTTGATGGTGCATTCTGGAATGTGGCATTTATAGTCACAATGCAGATGTGAACCTGAAAAGGAAAGTCAGCTTCTTCCAAAATGCTATTTTGAGACTGAGAGACTAAAGCTATTTATTATTGCTGAGTTGTTGGCACTCCTGCCTGATCATCAGATGTGCTGAAAATCTAGCTGAAATTGAGAGCTGCTGTTACCCAACATTATAAAAAACCAAAAACTATCCAAGCAACCAAAAATCCAAAACATCAAAAGAAGTAATAATTCCCAAATCCCTTAACATAGTGTTGACTTGCTACTGATTCTGAGTTCATAAAGGCATAGGAAGAAGAGAAACTCTTAAAAGCAGAGATAATGTGTTGTGTTAAGTAGCCTAAGTTAAAAATAAGTTAAATATGGAATTCACAATATGCACGACTAACATGAAGTTCATTGTAACTAGAAGCAAGCACTAAGGAAACTGAGGAAATCCTGTGCCTCAGTATCTCAAGTTCATTATTCCACCTGCAAAATAATTGCAGTCCCGTGCTGAATACTGGCTCAAGGGTTTAAATCAGTGATACATAATGCTGGTACTTCATTTCCAAGTGACACAAACTCGACAGTTTAGTGAACAAATGGTGAAAATATTTCAGTGAGAGGAAGTAAGTTAGATTTTTTGGGAAATTTCATTTTTATTTATCTAAGGCGGGGCATCTCAGTGATATGTAAAGAAAGGTAGCTTATAAGAGGATTAGAAAATGCTGTGAGTTGTTGCTTTTTTCTGCAGTTGTGATTGCTGCTGGTACGACTCCAGAATGCAAAAGCAAGGGGAGGTGTCTTGTGTTCTGTATTCTGCTGCTAACATGACCTGAAGCTGCAAAATACTTCTGTACTCAATAACTTTACAGGTTGTCTGTAAAATCAATGAAATACCAAGAGATAAGAGGAATGATTTAAGAATATGAGCATTAGGAACTATGATTTCTAAGTTCTAAACTAGAATTGCGTAAACATTTAGGCTATGTTCAGACCATCAGCACTCTGGGGTCATGATGTTGGTGCTGGAAACTCCCAAGTATAATTTTTTAAAGCTTATTGAAAGTTTCTTTTTCTTCAATGACCTTGCATATTTTTTATTCCTTGTTGTATTCTAGGCTTTAAATTGTTACAAATCAGCCCTTAACAGCATCCTTGGTGTTTGAAAAACTGAGCTAATTTTACTAACCCCTCAGCGAATACACAGGGGTGTGATTTTTGCTTGACTGAAATAGAGACAAGATTTTCAGGATCTTATGTTTATTTTAATAAAAGTCTGATTTTTAGTTGTGATACCTTAATTGCAACAGCAGATATATGACCAGACTACTAATTTTTTTCACTTACTATTACTGATGCATTTTTGGTAGTTTTTTCTAAACTTTGAAATTAATAGAAGTAATACCACTAGAAAGAGGAAAAAAACTGCTTGATAGGGTATTTCAGCATTTATGCAGGTGAATGTAATACTGAACCAGTGTTTCCAGTGTTTGAGAAGTAAGGTTAATGTTAAGAATTTGAGAAACATGAAATATTAATGTTTTGAGATTTACTCTTGACCAAAGAACCTTGTACTCGCCACACTTCATTCTCAGTATTGTATTTAAGAATGTGGAAGCTGTAGTGCAAGAGAAGTGTGGCATGACTCCAGCAGTTCTGCAGAGTTTTTAGGATTCTAACCTCTGCATGCTTAACTCATCAATCTGTTACAGAAATGTCACTGGCACTCGTATGGTATCCCAGATTTGGATGGTTGCTGGTTATTCCAATTTTGTCAGCTTGCCAGTAGTCTTTTTGCTGCTCATTTTGAGATGGTGATGATTCAGCTGAGAACCAGGAGAAGAATAAACTGTGCTGAAGGGGCCTCTGCTCAGTGGGTTACTTGTGAAAGCTGATCCTGTGCCCAGAAGCTAAAATTTATTGGAGTGTTTATCATTCCATCAAAACCCCCTGTTTTGTATGAGGATACTAGAAAGACAGATGAAGGAGAACAGATTGCACTGCTGTTATGTGGGTGATGTTGAAGGAAAATAGCTTTGCATTATAATAGTACCTGACACAAGCAGTGTTGCTGCTTGGTCCTTAATAAGGCTGAGGTGTAGGGATGGAGATGAGCTGTTGTTTAAATTTATTTGATTTTATTTGTTGCTTGGGAAAGATGAAGGTTCACAACATTTGGTGAAATAACCGGAAGACAGGAAATTTTGTGTGCATGTTGTTTGTAATTTACTCTTGTGGTGCTGGACTTGGTTGCTAGACTGCAAGATTCTATTAATTCCATTACAAGAATGTTGGTCCTTTGGGCAAAAGGCTGTATTTGTCTTTTTGGGTTGCTCTCACTGCAAATATGAAGTTTGCTGCCATGAACCAACTTCATGCCATTCAGCTAACCTGGCATTCTATACTTGGCCTAAACCTTAAGCTGCTCAAAAAGCCAAAAATAAGGCCTTCAGTCCTTTTGCGCTCACTGGTCTCCATTGCAGATGTTGGAACACAAAATCGTGGCATATTTAGTTCCCTCTTCATGAAAAGTGAAAGAGAATTTTCCTAAATGGGAAGTAGCTTGCTAAACCTCACAGCTTGGACTGAGTAGTTTTCTAACCTTCCCCAAGTCCTGACTTATAGGCAGTCAAGTTGATGTCTCCAGTAATATGATGTTCCTTCCAAAGCCTGTCTGGAACACCTCAAAAAGCCATCAAATAATTTGATCTCCTACAATTTGAATAGTTCCTGTCCTTCGTGGTGTATGGAGTGTCACTGCCTTTCCTTTAATTCAAATGGGCTTTCTGATTTTTCCTTACACATCTTCTTAATTCCAGTTCAGTGACTACTGTAAACAGCAGAAAGCTCTGAACCATTTGACAAAATGTCAAAAAGATTTTACTTTGAATGTGAAAACAGTTGTGACTCTCTACACTCAAATGTATTCATACCTCCATGGCATTTCCAGATCTTAAATCGAGATGGTGATGACAATTCTCCTTTGGACTGGGATATGCAAACTGATTTAACTGCAGCCTTCTCTTTCAGTTCCAGCTTCCCAAAATGGATCAAGAGCCAGTTGCTTTCCAAAACAGAGGAAAAGCAGGCTTGTGAGTTAGAATGCAGAGAAGAGCAAAGTATTACATTTTATGTGCATTTAGGATCTGTTATTAAGCTAACAATTGCCATGGCATGCATAAAAGTTAGGTCCACTAAGCCCTTGTAGCTTTCTCCCTGTAGATGACTTATTCCAACTGGCTTGCCTGGTGACTATATGCCAACGTTTGGTGACAGTAATTCATCCTCTTGGTAACTGCAATGACCTGACCTTGAGAGGCATAGGGACAGCCAGGAACCATGCTGCAAACCCAGACAACAACCTGATGGTCTAATACCTCAACCTGGGATTTCTTTCACTCAGTTTATAAACATTGCCTCATTTTATCTGACTGCAGCCTGTCACTTGCTTGCAAGCATAGGTGCTGTGTGCTGGGTCATTTGGAGAAACAGACTAGGTAGGATTTATTAGTTTATAGCTTCACTCCAAACCGTGACCTCGCAAGCAAGAAAAATCAATTTAAGGCTTTCTTCTTCTATTCCTCCTCTGAAGAATGATTCTATAAAAATGACGTTGTTCTATTTTGTGGGTCTCCCTTTGTGTGTGTAGTCATGTTGGCTTGTTTCATCGTTAAAAATAGGCTTGTACTGTTCTGTGCTGCTGTTCTTCCTGCAGAGCCAGAAGAATGGGAGCTGGGCTGTGCTCTTAGGCCTCCATCCATAGCATTGTTTCCTAAATGCCTATCTGCTGCTGTGTGCCTGCCAGCCTGCCAAATGCTGTAGGACTTGCATGAATGTCAGGAAGGTCTAATGCAGGATGATTAGAAAGAGCATGGGAAAGCCTGAAAAAGAGAGCATGGGTGCAGAACTGGACCATGCATTTACTAATGGTAGTGGGGTTGATGGCTTGAAAACGGGGTGATGAAGGACATTGTACCTGAATGTATTTGGTCATCATGATTGGAAAAAAAAAATCATTCTAGATTTTGGGAAATTTAAACTGAATTTTGGTTATTATCTTAGTTAGCCATATGCTAGACTTGCTGAACCAATCAGCCCTGTTCTCATTTTAGGCCAAGTAAGTTCTTTGTGCTCTTCATTTGTTGAGGGGTTTTTTTGGTGCTGTTTGTTTGTTGGTTTGGGTTTTTTTGATTGGTTGGTTGGTTGGGTTTGGGTTTTTTGGAGAGGGCAGTGGTTGTTTGGTTTTTTTCCTTACATGTAAGAAGCTAAAGGTTCTTCAAAACTAACACTCCTTGCCTCTGCTGTTTCACCAATCAAGGTACAGCTTGACCTATAATTTTAATGTATTTCTGATAACGAACTAGGAAAAAAAGGAACCAGTAATTTCCAAATTCTTGGCAGGCAGTAGCTCTCTTCTGTACTAGATTGCTCAGGAAAGAGTCAGATGTTAGACTTGGATGTATCCCACTTGCCTTTTCAGTCTTGACCTGCATCACCAGTGGATTTTCAGCTAGGTTTTTTGACCTTTAAATAAGAAGCTGACTATAGAGGGATTTTTTTTTAAAAATATACATAAATAATGTAAACAAATCTTTTATCTGTTGTCCTCACTTTTAAGGAACCAGGAGGAAAAGGAAAATGCATGAATTTATGGATTTTGGTGCCTTAGTAAAATGTGCTACTTAAATAATTAACTCTGTGTCTGGAAATGGTTGTTCACTGGTTTTGTTTTTCTTTTTTTTAAGTAGCAGAGAAGACCCATGTTTTATTTTAAAACTGAGGTTGTTCACAGCTGTAGGAGCAGACTGAAAACCAAACTGAAATGGGAACAGTGTTAGTTTCTTTCAATAACTGTGGAAGTCTGTATGCTAGGTGTACCTCTCCTTGCCTTGGTATGTGACTTTTGAAAATATTTTCTCTGGTCTGACTCTGGGAATTTCTGTCCTATTCAGTCTTGCATTTTGGTTGGTTGGCTGGGGTTTTGTTTGTTTGGTTTGGTTTTGGGGGGCTGTTTTTTGTGTCTTGTGAGAAGATTAGAGACTTCTTGTATTTCAGGGCAAAAGATTTTGGAAATTTCCATTTAGCAGATATTTTCCAAGGTCCCTGAATACAGCTGCTTTTCCTAAATAAATGGTTACTGAACTGGAGTTTCCTAAACAGTGGCTTGCATGTCAGCAGTAGAATATAGAAAAACTAGTTATCTACTTATTTCCTGTTGAAGGAAGAGGTTGTTTAGGCAATTAAATGTCACTCCTACACCTGCAACTTCCATTAGTATTGTACATTAGTATTCCTTCTGCGATGATGGTACCCAGGGAAAACAAAACTTAGTAATTCCTGAGTTAGAGTAGTATGATTATTTTTAGAATTTTTTTCAAGTGGAGGTTCAGTGTTCCAACTGGGGTTTTATTCATTGAAGCATCCAGAGATAACATGCTTAATGTAGTAATGACTAAAACGTCTACCAGTTTTATGAAAGTAACTTTGTAAATCTCTTGCACCATGTGTTGCAGCAAACCACCACTGCCATTTTAGTGCTGTTGTAAATCAGCAGTTGGTTTGACTCTCAAATTATCTGGTCATTGTAAGGTGACCTAATGTAGTAGTTGATGTAAATGCACACACCCTGAGTCTCTAAAGCTTGTCTTCTGGTAGATGGGAGAAAAAAGATTGCGTTTGTAGAATGGGCTGCAGTTACTGGTCCTGGTATTTCAACTTGATTTCTGTACTGCTTATTTTTCTGCAGGTTGTGTGATGTAAAAATCTTGTCCTAAATAAACACCACTGAAATATTTAATGGTGTCAGTAGAATAAGTAAGTTGTTACATGGGTTGTGTTTTTAGGATGCTCTTGACTCAAGGAAGGACCATATGGGATGATTTATACTCTGTGTGCACACCTGCAGACACAAATAGATGAATTTCTGAAAGTCACATATGAATGTCAGCATTTTAAGCAGAATAACATGGTGCTTCAATTGACAATGTCTGCTTACTCTAAAGTAGCCTTGATTGTAACAGGCACCATATGGGACCTTGTTGTTTTGCTTATCTTATAATGCAGTTGTGGACATCTGTAAAAATGAAGGTGGTTAAAAAAAAGGTGGGAGGCTAATGAAATTTAGTGTTAAATATTACAGTTTTTGAGTAAATGTCACTTGGACTACAAAGAAAAGCTCTGTAGGTTGCTTCAAAATTTATTTGAGATTCAATTAATATAAAAGATGCATCTGTGCTGGTATGTGTAAATAATTTTAAATGGCTTTGCACAGTTGTTGCTGCACTGTGCTCCAGAACTGGGAGAGCATCTTAGCACTTCCTAAAGGCTCCTTGATGAGAAGAAGAAAAATGATCATGTACTTTTTGCCTTCCTCTGATCCTTACATGCTAGTAAGTCTTTTGCCCAAAGTAGTAAATAGTTGTAGTTCACAGCAGTTGGAATCTTGCTCTCTGTGACAGAATAGAAACTATGGAGGTATTAGGAATGCATCATGGCACATACAGTTTTAAAAGCTTGTGTCAGTGTAAAATATTTTCATTAATTTTCTTTGGCTACCATATGAGGAAAAGTGTAAAATAATGTAGCAAGCAAAGCTTGGGGTGTTTCAGCAACATTCATTGCTGTTGTATTGCCATGGCATGAATACATTTGCACTTACAAAACTCATAAAATAAGTAATAAAGCAGTTTGACTAGTAGTCATGTTCGTGTAGCATTAAAAAAATCATAGTTATGGTAAAATCATACTATTTGAAGATTTTGCAGCGTTACTAATGTATAAAGGGAAATGCTTGTTGTCAAAAAATATTTTATCCTGTTACTGTACTATTTTTACATTATCCAGAAAAATAGCAAGACTATCTATACTGTCTGTAATGCAAATATGAAACCTTTTTACTCTCTGCATAGGTCTCAGAAGTACTCTCTACAGACTTTTAAGGTGCTTTTAAGCAATCAAATTTAAAAATTTAAAAATTTTTCAAATTTAAAAATTCACCTTTGAAAATAACATCATTGCCCTTTTCAATCAAAATTAATTGCCTTGTAGTTGCCCAGTATTCTTTTTAGATTTTGTAACATTGTTTTAAAATGCTCAATATTGTTCAATTAGCAAGCTAAAACTAGTAATTATGGCAACATGCATTTTTGCTTTATATTAAAAATGCTACAATTGGAATACTTGAAAAAACGAGCTTTGGCAAGGGCTTTGATGTCCACTTGTGTGTTGTCTTGTAATATTGCAATTCTTTGTGTTTTTTTTTTCATTTGAGGTGAAGCAGAAGTGTGCATCTCTCATTGTCAGACAAGGAAAATAGTGGAAACTTCTACCCACTTTTCTCCTGAACTATTCCTTGATACTCTAAAGCAAAGATAATCCTTTAGTTAAAACTCCAAGGGAGGCTTTGACATGGCTGCAGCCGTCAGACTTCAAACGAAATTTCCATTTAATTGCTTGTGAATAGTCATGCCTCTCTTTAAATTTTCATCTGATTTGTTTCAATTAATATGGTATTTTATAGATACAAGGCTCACTTTTTGCATCTGTGCACAGGAGCTCCCCATATATTTATATCTTTAAAAACTTTTCCTTGGAAGTGTACAGGGTACTTAGGTGTTTACTAAGAAGCTACCAGTAAGAAAATCTAAGATGTTTTTATGTTTGTCATGTTGGGTTTTGTCTTTTTTTCTCCCTCTGTTGGTTAGTCTGCTTCTGAACAATAAGTATATAAAGCAACAGGCTTCCTTCAGATTTTTCTGCTTGGATGAGTGACATGGATCTGGAAAGGATTTTCTGGGTCACTGCCATTACACACTTGTGCAGCACACTCATAACTTTGCCTCGCTTCAGTTTGAAAGCCTTCTCTACCACAGCTCCTGTGGAGTCTGGTTTGGAGAATCTCTGTGGTTCATTAGAGAGCAGCCTTCTTTCAGCTTCCTGCTCATTAGGCTTTACACCTGCATTGCCTTTTGCTGGAAATATTTCTTTTTCTTCCTTTCTATTTCTGGCTAGTGATCATTCTCTCAGTGTGGGCTGAAAAAGCTGTGCTCTTCCTGCACTTTGTCAAGTATTAGTTTTTCTTCTTCTGATAATCCCAGTGATTTTTCTCTGACTCTGTGTATGTGTATGGCTTTAAGCCATCTTTATTTAAAACACAAAGCTGGGAATGTGTGCAACATTTCCAAATAAGGTCTCTGCTGGGGTCGTGGAGGAGAGCCCAGAACTGTATTTCTGGAGGATGCATGCTGTGATCATGTTGGGTTCTCCTTCTGCTGCATCACCTGAACAATTCAGTCACCTTCTGATCAGCTGGTACATGGAAACTTTTTCACAGTAGTTTCTGACAGGGAATTTCCCAGGTTGTTAGTTTTTGTTTTAAAGTGCATGATTTCACATATCTTCCTACTGCTCATCTCTTGTATCAACAGTGTCTTTTTGCACAGTGATAACAACAGGTTTTTTTCCTCCACTTGGAAAGTGCAGAGTTCTAAGATATTTTGTATATCCATCTTTCATATCTCATCTTTAAAAAAATAAAAATTACCTGAGTAGTCCTTACTTTATTTTTCTTTGTTCTAGAATCAATTAGTTTTGATTTCTTTTACTATTGTAAGTTAGTTCAGTGCAGTAAAATTCAGTGCTGTAATTGAGTATTAAAGTGCAATAGTTCAGAAACTTCACTAAGCTTTGTTAGGTTAGCTAGAATGCTGTAATCATGAAGTATTCTGTGATCAGGTATAAAAGACCCCACCACCACCATGTGGTGTGGTGTAAGAACAGCCTATTGGTGGGAAGGCTTCAACACTTGGAACTGGAGGCATTTCATAGGTCTTTTCTTTAACCATTTAAGATGTGCCCAGGGTATATGATTTCACTTCTGGGATACACTCTTTATTTTCTGTTGTGGTTTTCAATTCTGAGTGATGCTTTAAAGCTGAAAATAAAATCTGGGTGTGGTGCATCATTTTTACTCCTGCTGGTGTAATTGCTTTTCAGCATCCCCCATGTTCACTTGTGAGACTGCTGTGTAAGTAATCCAAAATGAGTCTGTATATGAGATCTACACAAGCATCCTAATATCTATTTAAAATATTCTGCAGGATTTAAAACATCTTCCCTGAAAATGTTTGAACTAACGTTTCCTGTAAACATACGTGCCCACATCAAGTGTTCTTGAGCTTTTTTTGCTTTTATTTCCCTAGGCATGAATCTTTTGTCTGGTTTCCTGTGGAAACAAACTTTGTGACCCGGTTCTCTGTTCCTTCCTCTCCCACAGTTACTTGTAATAGGCCAAAGAGTTCAAAATTTAACCTTACAAGCCTCCAAAAGCCCTAAAAGTGGGACACTTAGTTTTCAACCCAGCAGTAGTTCTCAGCGTATTAAGCACCCAAACAGCTACAAAAGGAAGTATTTAGACATACTTACTGTGGGAAAAACATCAACTGGAGCATGCATTTTCTTAGTATGAAAATTATTTATTCCCAAGAGAGACATCTCTGCAGAGCCAGGCTTTATTATTTTATTTCTCTTCCACAGATATTAAATAATGGGGAGCCTTTATAGAAGTTCAGTGATTGAGTTCAGTTTTCTACTCTCTTTCCCTAGAGATATTTCAGAAGTCAATTGAAATGCCTCAGAACAGTCTTTCCTTCAACCTAAAAAGCAGTCATGAGTGAGTGCCTGTCCCTACTTGTCAGTTTTCATTATGTAGATTTCCACAAGATGAATTCCCTTCCCAATTTTATTTAGTGTTATAGGGAAGCTGTTAGTTTGTGGGAGGGTGTGGGCTGTGCAGGCTCTGTCAGTGCTCTTCAATGCAAGTGCTTGGTGGGGCAGCAGGCTGCTACCAGGAGTGATCGGCTGTGTCCCGATGGAATGGGGGCTCCTATGGTGTAGGGGCATATGCAGACATAATATACTGGAATAGAAATTATGTTATTCACAGCAGGTCAAAGTGATTAAGATTTGACCTAAGTCTGATCACTTAATGAAGTAAAGCAAACAAAATAATATAAAATAATATAAAATACTTAATTAAATTTAAAAAAAAAAGAAAAAAAATGGCAAATTTGAAAATCCTACTTAATTTCCTTCTGATAGGTTTCACTTCCGTTGCACTATTTGAAACAAAAAATTATCAGACCATGTGGTTAAAGATGTCAAAGGGTTGTCAATACTTAAATGTATATGCACAGTCAAAACAGTTGCAGAAGTGTCTTTTTAGCTTGATCCCCACAGCAGAACTGCTCTAACTTTAAAACCATCGGAGTCTGTGTTTTAAAAGTCTGAATTACCCTTTGTTGCCCAATGAAGAAACTAAACTTTTACCAGTTGTTTTCTGAGACAGGCTTCTGAGTAAATGCTAAAAAAAATATTTTTGATCATGCATATTTGTTCTGTTCATTGTAAGTATGTTTAAAATGTTTAGAGTTTGGATTTTCAGAAGTCTGAGAAAAGCTTCGGAAAGTTGTTTAACGTGATTTTGTTCAGTTTAGCATGATTCCTTTTAAATCCATCCTGCTGTTTTTTCTTTGAGGTTCACTGGCACTGTAACACGTGTATAAAACAGTTTTTATTTTTTTCCCCACTTAGTTTGAGCTGTTGCCAATAAATTGACATTGGTGTTTCCTGAAGGAATAGCGTTTATGCCAGATTTTCTGAAGAAGATACTTTTGAATATGAAATGCTATGTTGAATCTCTGATTCAAATACTTCCAAAAGGAAGAACAAATGCTAACACATTCAGACATACAACAAAGAAGGTAGTTAACTAAGAATGGGTGTGTTTCAATGATGCATTTCTTACCTTTCCTTTAAAAAGAGTTGCTTCTGAGAGTTTTTCTTCTTTCCCCAGACACCCATTTAAATTTTACCACCCCTGTGCCTCTGCAGAAGTCAATAATCCTTCAAGCAAAGGATTCAATGCATGAAGTGCTTGTAGGATTAGCTGCTGAGAGCGATGAGATGTGCAGTAAGTGGCACTCAGTGTGTGTTTTGTAAGGGAAGCAAAATGAAGTTCCTGTGCATTCTCCCTCTCTCTCGCTCTCTCCCCGAGACCAGCAGCTCAGACTGCATTAGTTTGAACCTCTGAATAGTTTTTTTGGGAGGCTAGCTATAGCAAAATATCAGTGGAGGAAAGTAGGAAGAACTTGCCATGAAAGATCCTTGTAATACTTTCCTTTTTTTTTTTTTTTTTTT